>APFE031298360.1:77555-102200 GCA_000404065.3 Pinus taeda | reverse complement strand
AATTGGAAACGTGGGGTTGTACGGCCGTGAAACGTGTTTCCGGCCGTACCACCCACGTTTCCATTTCGGGAAACGAGGTGGTACAGCCGGAAACGCGTTTCACAGCCGTACCAAACGCAGAAACGCATTTCGTTTCTGTTTCCGGCCGGAAACGCCCCCCCACACCCCCCAGTGTTTCTTGCAACATAGGTTGAAGACACGCTGCTTCAACTAATTCTCCAAGGTGACTCCTTCACCTATCGTTGTGCTGCACTTTGTCATCATGTTGCACCTCACCGCGTTGCACCATGTTGCACCCATCATCACTATGCTGCATCTCATCACACTTCATTAATCATGATTGTACCCATCACTGTACTACATTATGTGCCATTGTTGCACCATGTTGCCATCCTGACGTATGTGTTGGCTGCACCTTGCTTGCTCGTTGTCCCTAGCATGCTTGTTGTCCTTAGCATGCTTGTTGTTGCATGCTAGTTGTCCCTTGCATACTAGCTGTAACATTGCACGCTTGGTGTATTTGCTACTAAGTACCATACAACTGTCCTAATGTTAGTTAGCTATCCCAAGCATGTTTCTCTCCTTCGAAGACAAATGCTCCAGCGGTTTCAGCAATTCCAGACAGTTTTGGCAGTTTCGGCAGTTCCCGACAGTTCTGGCAGTTCCGGTTGTTCCCAGCAGTTCCGGTAGTCTTGGCAGTGTTGACTTTTCCAACAGTTCCAGCAGTTCCAGCCTTTCCGGCTTTTCTGGTAGTTCCGGCTTTTCCGGCCTTTCTAACTTTTCTAGCAATTCCGGCTTTTCCAGCAGTTCCGTCTTTTCCAACTTTTCCGACAGTTCCGGCTTTTCTAGCTTTTCCAGCAGTTCCGACTTTCTGCCCTCTGGATTAGGGCAACATTATTCCTTAGGATCTCTCCTCCTATTAAAACCCAAAGACAAGTAGAGAAAGGAAGAGATCCCAAGTGTGTTGAAATGACTTGAAGGCCACCTCTATTTATACTAAAACGTTGAGCACATGTGGGGTTTATTTGGTTTTTGGCCGACTTTGATAAATTGTCTTATAACGCAAATAAATTCATAACTCCATGAATACTTATCAGAATCGAATGATCTTTAGATCAATCCTACACCTCTCAATGAGAAGGATCCAAGAAAAATATCAACTCCCATAAATAAGATGACCCACATGGGGTTTGGCCCTAGTTGCCAATATTAAGATCAAGGAACACACAAGCACTCAAGAATCAAAAGGATATCAAAGCAAAAGTCGAGATCTACAAGAAACATCAAAACCCTAGAACGAAGAAGTATACACTAGAAGAAGTCGTGGGATCGTCAAAAGACCACAAAGACCTACTCAAGTCAAGCAAACCTACAAATCTTGAAGACTTTTCATCCAAGAGAAGCAAGATCTAGGACGTTGTCATCATCTTCAACAATTCTAAGGAAATTTCCGCTTGTTGAAGCAAGGATCTTACCATTGGAGAAGATCATCCAAGAAGCAAAAAGACATCATTAAGAAGTCATCATTATCAACAAAACATCACCATCAAAGGATCTAAAGTGATCTCCCTCTTTGTGGGGTCAAGGATCATTCTTGAAGAGAGCTACTTTCATTAAGGAGAAGCTCTCAATTAACTATATCATCATCAAAATTCAAGGAGGCAAGAAGTGGAAGAAGCATCTTCACAACTAAGTATATTTATGTTTGAATCTGTCAAAATGTCTTTTTTCAAGGAAAGCAACAAATTGGTTGGGGCCTAAAACTATCTTGCATGGAAGAAGAGGACATATCTCAATCTCATTTAAAATGAGGTTATGGATCATGTCAAAGGATATATCACCAAACCAATGCAAGAAGATGCTCAAGCACTTGTAAATTTTATAAAAGGGGAAGTGAGGGCTCAAAGGATTCTCATAGAATCCATAAAGGATCCCCTCATTCCATATGTATCCAAACTCAACACCTCAAAAGAAATATATGACAAACTGGTAGAGTTGTTTTCTATAAGCACTACATGAGAAGTTATCTCTCTAGGACAAGAACTCTACAAACTAAGGATATCAAAAGAAGAAAGGATAGCCTCATACTTTATGAGGATATCTGAAATAAGGGATCAACTTCAAGATCTGGGAGAAATAATGTCTGACAAGGAGATGACCATTGTAGTACTAAATGCACTACTTGAGGAATGGGGTAACTTTACTTCAAGTATTTAAGGGAAGAAAGAAGCTACTCCAATCCAAGATCTATGGTCACTATGCAAGATTGAAGAAACCACGCTAAAGGCTAAAATTGATGTGGTATCTAGAGAGAAAAATCAAGCATATGTTGCTATGACAAAGAGAAGAGGAAAGTCCAGAAAATTTGGTCCTCAAAAAAAGAAGAAGAATCTAGCTAAGGTTCAACGCTATGGATGTCAAGAATATAGCCATTACAAAAGGGATTGTCCTAAGCACAAGAAGGATAATAACAAAAGTGGTAGAGAAGAAGCCCATATCACCGAAGAAGTGGAGGAAGTTGAAAAGAAGAAGTCTGAGAAAGAAAAAGTAAGAGATCCCTACTATGATTGAGATAGTCTTCCTCACCTAGTTCTTTTCAAGTTTTTTCTGTTGTAAGATATGGCTATCATGATTCACTAAGGAAAATGATAGGATGCATCATAGAAGCATTAAAAGCAAGAGCTTGTGAAATCATCATACAAAAGCATGAAAGATGGCTGAAATAAGTCTATGGAAGTAGCCTATGGAAGGATAGAGCTCTTGGTAACCTCAATAGAAGCATAAGTGGCGCTTATGGGAAAATGATGAAAAAGGTCCTCTAGCACAAACTCATCATACATCAGTCAAAAGGGAACATTTTCTAGATGAGGATACTCAAGATCCTTTATTGGAATCTTCATCAGAAGGATTACCAATCTAAAGAATGCAAGGATTTCATTAAGAATTCCATCTTAAGGGAATTCATGGGATGATGGTATGGCGACAAACGAGGAGAAGCATACCAAGGGATTGAAGTTCCTTCAATCAAGGAAGCTGCTAAAGGAAGTCTAGAAGACCTAAAAGAAAAATGAGGTATGTATACTTGTGTTCAATACTGTAGAGTCACGTCATATGGTTGTAGGCAACATGCTCTATCTCGAGAGCATGATCAAAAGAAAGGATCTCCTCGCTTGAAAAGATGCAGGAAGGCATGGGTCACACATCATCTAGATAAAATCAACATAATATGTCATCATATGAAATGTGAGGTGGTTGACAAAATTGGAGGAACTATGACTGGAAGTTCCTAGAAGGAAATGTGTGAAGAAAGAAAGGAAGAGATCATGAAATATGCAACTATGGAAAAGGATGGTTTGTGCCCTATATTGTCAAGGGTCTCTTTCTTTTTCAAACTCCATCGGAATCTTCATATCTTTCATGGAGATATCCTAGTCAAATCTTCTTAGTCTTTCAAATGTTGATTGTCTTTACCATGGTTGCATATTCCATGATCTCTTTCTTTCTTTCTTCACATATTTTCATTCCCAGGAGTTTCCAATCAGAATTCCTCCAATTGCTGTCAACCACCTCATATTACATATGAGGACATATTACGCTGATTTCATCTAAACAATGTGTGACTCATGCCTTCTTGTATCCTTTCGAAGGAGGGGATCCTTTTTCTTTTGATCATGCTCTCAAGATAGAGCATTGGTCCATGTTACCAACAACCATATGACATGACTCTTTAATATTGAATATAAGCATACATACCTCATTTTCCTTTGGGTCATCTAGACTTCCTGTAGCAACTCCCTTGTTGGAAAAAGCTTCAATCCATTGCTTTGCTTCTTTTAGTTCATCATACCATCATCCCATGAATTCCACGAGTTTGGAATTCTTGATGAAACAATTGCTTCCCTCATGATCAGTGAATCTTTCAATGAAGATTCCATCAGAGAATCTTGAGGATCTAAAGTATTTCCTTTTGACAGATGTATGATGAACCTTGTACTAGATGACCTTGCCACTTATGTTTCAATGAGATTCCCAAGACTTATATCCTTGACTTCCATAGATTCTAACCATCTTTCATGCTTCTCTATGATGATGTCCCAAGCTCATGCTTTCAATGCTTCTATGATGCCTTGATGCATCCCATTATTTTACTTAGTGAATCGTGATAGTCATATCTTACAACTAGGAACTTGAAAAGAACTTACGTGAGGAAGATTATCTCAATAGTGGAGATCTATTACTTCCTCCTTCTTGGATTTCTTCTTTTCAGCTTCCTCCATTTCCTCGATGATGTGGGCTTCTTCTCTTCCTCTTTTTTTATTGTCCTTCTTGAGCTTAGGGCAATCTCTCCTATAGTGCCCATATTCTTGATACCCATAGCATTGTATTTTAGCCATGTTCGTCTTCTCTTTCTCAGGCCCAAACTTTTCAAATTTTCCCTTTCTTTTTGTCATTGCAGCATGTGCTTGATTTTGCTCACCCGCTCCCACATCAGATTTGGCCTTTAGTCTAGATTCTTCAATCTTGCACACTGACCATAGATCTTGGAATGCAGTAGCTTCTTTCTTCCCATAAATACTTGAAGTAAAGTTACCCCACTCTTTTGGTAGTGCATTTAATACCATTGTAGTCATTTCTCTATCAAACATGACTTCTCCCAGACTTGTAGTTGATCCTGTATTTCAAATATCCTCATAAAGTATGAGGCTATTCCATCTTCCCTTGACATCCTTAGCTTGTAGAGTTCTTGCCTTGATGAGATGACTTCTCCAGCAGTGCTTACAGAATACAACGCTACCAATTTATCATAGATTTCTTTTGAAGTTTCAAATTTGGATACATGTGGGATGAGGGGATCCTTGATAGATTCTATGAGAATCCATTGAGCCCTAACTTCCCCTTTCATATACTTTGCAAGAGCTTGAGCATCTTCTTTTCTTGGTTTAGTGATAGATCCTTTGATATGTTACATAACCTCATTTTCAATGAGATTCAAATTTATCCTTTTCTTCCATGCAAGGTAGTTTGAAGCCCTAACCAACTTGTTTTCCTTGCAAAAAGACATTTTGACAAATTCAGATGTGGACATACATATACTTACTTGATAGGATGCTCTTTCTCCTTGTTGATTCCTTGATGTTGATGATGATATACTGAATAGAAAACTTCTCTTTGATGAAGATAGTTTTCTTCAATAATGATTCTTGATCTTCACAGAGAGGGAGATCCCTTTTGATGGTGAAGTCTTGTTGGAAGATCAATGATGACTTCCTGATAATGTTTTCTTTGTAGATCTTGACTTCAAGGTGATCTTTGCTTTGATGCCTTCCTTGACTTGGTCACCTTAGCTTTGATACAATGTTGAGAAATCTAGGGCATCAAGTATTAGGTGATTCCTCTGCTTAGATAATTGCTTGTGAACGATTTTTACTTCTTAGATTAGCATTTTCTTTTGCTTATGTTATTATAGTGTTCTTTCTTCATCAAACAACTACCAATGCATAAACATAAAGAGACAAGAGACACAGAATGTAGGTTATCAGTCAGGGCCAAAACCTCTCCCGCTTGAGAGGAAAACCTAAACAAATTCTTCTTCTTATAGAGACTTCAATTGACGAATACCAAGATCAAGACCCTTGACCTATTTTCCACTCCAAGACCAAGTCACAAACCTTTCTTGATGAAATCCTTCTTGAAACAAACTTAAAGCTCTTTCCTTCTTCTATGGTCAACGCAAGTCAAACTGTCTGCACTTCTGCAATTTCAGTCTTATCCACAAATCTACACTTCTCAGTCTATCTATACCCTTGCAATTCTCACGTGTGAGCCGTTTTGAGATATCTTCCTTCTTTGATTGACTAGGAGACTTCTTTTGTGACATCGGCTAGGATCTACGCTGATATAGAGACTCCTTTCTTGGCTCCTTGGCTGACTAAGAAACCCTACTACAAAACCCTTAACACATGACACACGTGCCAAGAAAAATACCCAAAAACAGTGCCACAAATAGCTTGAATTCTCCTCCTTCATTCTTTGCTTGATGAGAGGCTTTTATCTCCCTTTCTCGCACTTCTGTCAACCGCAAACCATGACTAAAAGCTTCACCGAAATCTAGCATTAGAAATGAGGTCAACCTACCTATTTATACTTGTTTCCCATCATAATGAGTTGACATGTCCTTTGGAGAGTTTACATTATTCCTTTTTGAAGCCGACTTGAAGGAGAGGTCTTGTGCTTGTCTTGGAGAGCTTTCATACTTATTTAGTGACTCATATAAAATGTAACATGCCCAAGAAGGGTCCTTTATACATGACATACACTCAAATTGACTTTTATGACTGGATGACAAGTCCTAATGGCTCACAATGGGAGCCATCACTAAAAATAAAATTCCTTGCTCATCAAACCCATGAGACAAGTATTACAATAATAATTTTATTTTTCTTCTTTTCATCAATTACATAAAATCACAATTACACATGTCATGAAGACCAAACCTAGTTACACTTTTCAACAATGGCCATGGATTAGGGGTAGAGCTCACGTTTGGCTTTTGCCCACATGTTAAAATATGTATGTCCCGAGCATCTTTTGCATTTTCTGGTACATTCCTTATTGAGAGGCTGAATTATGCTATTTTTTTTCTTTTTTTTAGCTACATCAACCTCTAGGGCATCATTCTAGGCTCGACCCAAGGTGTGGACAAGGGGAGGGGGAGTCTAGCCCTTTGTGGACCCAGTTGACACATGTGGACTTAGATAGGAAAAGAGATGAATGGGGCTAAGATGAGTGGAAGGGGAGTGATGTAGGTGGTATAGGAAATGGAACCACACAACCAAAATCAAGATTTCCCATGTAAGGCCAACCCAAAAGCCAAATGGTCAATAAAGGAGACCCCACGAGACTAGGATACAAGGGTAACCACCAAATTGGGCAATGGGGATAAGAATATAATCCAAACCTATTCTTTTTGTCGAATCCCCCCACCAATCCAAACCTACTCTTTTTGTCGAAGCCCCCCACCAATCCATGTCCAAAAGTGCCCATGACATGTAAGGAAAACTACTCAACTAAACCAATGAAAACCCATACCTTTAGGGTCAGAAGGCCCACCTTCAAACATACATTCATGGCAAGTGGTCGAGGGACCACATGGCTGGCTCAAGTGGCAAGGATTATGGCACATTGAGCTATCTGGTGGCTACAAGGGGTTGTTCGCTGCTAGCTAAGGACCATCTAGGAGAAACTTTTCTCCTATATACACTACCCACATGTGGTGGATAACATACCTTTGGGGTCGGGAGGCCCACCTTCAAACATACATTCATGGCAAGTGGTCAAGGGACCACATGGCTGGCTCAAGTGGCAAAGATAATGGCACATTGAGCTATCTAATGGCTGCAAGGGGTTGTTGGCTGTCGACTGAGGACCATCTAGGAGAAAATTTTCTCCTATATACACTACCCACAGGTGGTGCGTAACAAGACCTACAAAAAATCAACACTATATCAAAACTATGGTAAGAAAGAAACCTTGAAGAAGAAGTCCTTGTTTCAAGCTAGCCTCTAGGGTTTAATTATGTCTCTAATCCTAGTCTACATTCTAAAAGAAGTGAAACAAACCCAAGATTTGAAGAAGCAAAACAAACACAAGTCTGAATTAATAGATCGAGGGAGTCTTAGAGTTTGTGATAGAAGGCTGCAAAAAGCCTCAAAGTTTATTGCAGGGAGTTGGAAATCTCAAATAAAAGATATAGAGGCCGAAAAATATCTCAGTCCTATCTCAAGTAAGCTAAGAATCCTCAAGAAGAGAGGAGCTTCAGGAATATGCCATAGCCCTGTAGAATTCAACTCAAAAGCCTCAGTTAGTGACAAAGCTCAAATCTTCTTGCATAGCAGGATCCAAGAGTGAAGAATTCTAGTGAAAATTTTGTGCATAAAGGAAGAGATTGATTACTGATAGACTTGTGAAGAGACTAATCACCTATATGATCATAGGTTATTGATGTTTTGTACTTGAAAAATAGGCATGAATCCTGTGATGGTGAAATTTGTGGTTGTACCTTATAGGAATAATGACGAGTATCATAAGGATTGTCGAATTCTTTTAGGAACAGGGACTCTTCTAAGATGATTCTCTTGCTTTTGAAGGAAGACCCATTGTTGAGATTCTTGTTGAAGGATTTGAGGAAGGTTTGACCAGCTCTTAGTGTGGTAAGAAATTGATCCGGGTGGATGTTGGTGGCCACCCACCTATCCCACTTGGACCCCCACAACTGTGTCTTTCAGTTTTTCAGTTTCCTTAATTGTAGCACAATTTACTATTTTTGGCAATTTTTTGGGTCCTAAACTTCCAAAGCCGTTTTGAGGCCCTAAACAACGTTTTGTGGGAAAACCAGGAGCAACATGGGTCACAGACCAATGTTGCTCACTCAAAAGTTGTAGTTTTCGGATAGATCTTTCTAAGAAGGTATTATGCACGTCAAACGGAAATCGTATGCCAAAGTTATGACCACAGGAAATTGATGTACCAATTTACCCAAAATAGGACCCATAGTTTGGTGCTTCATCTCCAAGGGTTAGGTTTTTGGATGTTTAGGGTTTTCCATTGTTTGTCAACAATAAATAGGCCTTCGAGCCTCATTGTAACAGAGTTCAAAGGCATGTAGCCGCCACATCTCTTTCAAAGATAAGCTACCATCCCCCTAGCTGGTTTATTTCCATTTCTGTTTGCAAGCATATTTCAGTATTTTACATTAATGAAATGAAGTATTATTTCTATTGCATCTCTGTATTTATGGTAATATATGTAATTTGTTGCATTCCTGTTTAAATGCGGATCAGTGGTATCAAACCGGTCTGCTCTTTCTGTATTTTTCTTTGCATGTCCCCAACGAGGTCGGGATATAAGGAGTTAGGACTTTAACTGGTTGAACCCTTGCAAGACCAGCGTCGTAAAGCCCGATGGCCTCCCATGGCGAAAGAAAAGAAAGACGAGGGGGTAGGAGATCCTATCAAAATCTTGCTCGAAGAAGCCCTCGGGCAACAAAGGAACGCGATGATGGAAAACTTTGCCCAGATCCTTCAACTGCTACCCAAGGGCGATGCATCTGCTTCCAACAGCTACTTTGGAAACAACACACCCTTTAAGGTACAAGTTAACTTTGAAATCCCCATATTCAAGGGTCAGATAGATGCAGAGCTCGTAGATAAATGGTTAAATCTGCTAGCAGGTTATTTTTCTGTTCATGATTTTTCCAAACGGGAAAAGATCACTTTTGCACTTCTCAAAGCAACCCCTCAAGTCAAGGACTGGTGGGAAACCTACTACGAGTAGAAGGATGAAAGTACAAGCTCACTATTTTCAGCTGCACCCACTTGGAATTCATTCCGAGATGCCATCAAGGCATTGTACTACCCAATCAGGAGCTATGAAGACAATTACATAAAGTAGACCACACTGCGACAGGGAAGGGACCAAGATGTGCCGGAGTTCTTAAATATTTTTCATACCCTTCGCACAAAGTTGGGTATCAAGGATTCTGAGCTACATTTGGTACTCAAATACTGCAGCTGCCTACACAGGTACATCCAAGACGAGATGGAGACATCTCCTCGCTTGGCACGGCATACCGATACGTTGTCAAGATCGAGCAGAAGTTTAAAAAGAAGAACCGAGACTTTGGATATGCGAATCCGGAGAACAAAGGACAAAGCCAAGGTGGTGTGACCCAAGACAACCCATCGAAGCTGCAAGAAAAGAACAACACCACGAAGTCAAAGAAAGACACAAGAAAGTGGTGTGAGTTCCACAAGAACCCCACTCACAACACAAGTGTCGAACCAAGCAGTCGTTGGTGGCCGAGTTGAAGGCTTCAGAATCAGATGGATGTTCCGACCCTAAGTCAGAACCTAAAAAGAGGAATGACAAAGGGAAGCAGATCATTGATGTGGAGCCCAGTGCCACTATTGCCATTGCCAAGGTCTAGAAGATTGAGCTCGAAGATCCAGAGGAGGGGGAGCACATTTTCCACTCACAAATGTGGGTGAAAGGTTCGCCGCTGCAATTCATTGTCGACAATGGCAGCCAAAAGAACTTCATTTCAGCAAAGGTCATGAAGCGGCTGGGACTACCAACCATACCACACCCACAACCATACACCATCGGGTGGCTTCACCGAGGACGAGATCTCCGAGTCCACCAACAGTGTTGCTTTCCCTATAGCATCAAGCCCTTCACAAATACAGTATTGTGTGATGTTGCACCGCTTGGTGTTTGTGATGTATTATTAGGCCAACCATACTTGTGGAAGTGACATGTTGTGTATGAGTCAAGGCCTCGCGTTGTTATTATTTCTTTGTGTAATACATTATACAGGATACCGGAGGTAGCCCCACCTACTGGCACTTCTTTGATCTCTGCTAAGAAAGGCAATAAGATCATCTCCTAGACTAGGAAATTTATTTTCTGTTCGGTTCACCCTCAAAGTAAGGGAAAGATCGTAGCCACATCCATGGCCGCTGGGAACGGTTCCTTCACGGAGAAGAAGCATGTGGATACAATCATGAAAGAAGACAAGGACATCTTCTCCTCACCCACAGGGGTACCCTTGCACTGTCAGGTCAAGCATTCGTCTGATCTGAAGTCTGGAGCACCTCCACCCAACAGGCCGATCTATCGCCACTCCATTGTGGAAAATGCCAAGTACAAGCAGCAACATGATTAACATCAGGTGCCACACAAGTTTCAGGTGGGCGACAAAGTCTAGGTGCACCTATAGAAAAAACGCCTTACAAGAGCCCATCAAAAGCTCAGACCACTCTGATATGGTCCTTACACCATTACCAAGTTTGTGGGGAACAATGCTTTGGAGCACAGCAATCCCCCATTCCTTGGCTTACACCAAGTGTTCAATGTGGACTGCCCTCGACCATGCTTCCCACCATTACTAGAAACATTAGAGATTGCAGAACAGCTAACCAGGGACCAAGTTCAGCAGAAGTTTTCACATCTGATGGAGGCACTCAACGCAATGGGGACCATTGCTCCCTAAGGGAGGAGGAATGATACAGGTGGATGTTGGTGGCCACCCACCTATCCCACTTGGACCCCCACAATTGTCTCTTTTAGTTTTTCAGTTTCCTTAATTGTAGCACAATTACTATTTTCGGTAGTTTTTCGGGTCTTGAACTTCCGGAGTTGTTTTGAGGCCCTAAATGACTTTTTTGGGGAAAATTGAGAGCAGCATGGGTCACAGATCAATGTTGCTCACTCAAAAGTTAGTCCTCAGATAGATCTTTCTAACAAGGTATTGTGCGCGTCAAACAGAGATCATATGCCAAAGTTACAACCCCGAGAAATTGATGTACCAATTTACCCAAAACGAGGCCCATAGTTTGGCACTTCATCTCCTATGGTTAGGTTATTGGATGTTTAGGGTTTTCCATTATTTCTCAACAATAAATAGGCCTTCGAGCCTCATTGTAACAGAGTTCAGACGCATGTAGCCGCCACATCTCTTCTCAGAGATAAGCTAGCATCTCCCTCACTGGTTTATTTCCATTTCTGTTTGTAAGCATATTTCAATATTTTACATTGATGAAATGAAGTATTATTTATGCAGCATCTCTGTATTTATGGTTATATCTGTAATTTGTTGCGTTCCTGTTTAAAAGATGGTAGGGACCTACAAATTTAGCACATGTGCAAAATCCAAACATGAGCTCTACCCCTTATCTATGGCCATCACCCTAGATTCTATGGGCCCTAGATGAGCCCGCTCCACATAAAGGAACCCATGACTGTCCCAACACCTGGTGGGCAATGAACTACCCCACCTTAAAGGGGTTATCTACTACTGTATCCTATAAATCATGCTCTCATTCCCTGGAGCCCCTAGCAGTTATGAAGAAAAATCAATCAAAGGCAAAAGGCATATGAAGAAGGGTGGAAACACAAAGATCGGGGTAACTCATGTACCATGATTGCTCCCTCCTACACTCACATACCTAAGTGTGGGCTTCCCCTATTACAACTACCCTTGTACCATGGCATGCGGCTTGGATCCTTCCCGTATTCCCAACTCCATTATATCATCATATCACATGCCACCTACCACTTGATGAATGTACCATGGACATGTCACTCCCTTTAAAGGTTGAAACCACCTAATAGGGTCCTTGGTTAACCACCTTATTGAGCTTGGAGACACCTATACATGCCAAAGCCCACTATGGAAGGGCATGCCATTATGAAGTGTCCGCTTGTGTTTCATAATTTGTAAGATCTTTTACTTGATTACTCTAATGATTTGTTGTACTCGAAGGCATGGGGACGCATTGGATCTTATGCAAGATTACATATGGGTCTCCATTTGGGGTTTGGTCTCCCTATACAAGGTCCAAGCCCTCCAGAGGGTCACAATGGCACTTGTAGGGTCAACGTAGAGAATCATGCGCCTCCACCATAATAGAGAGTACTTCATGGAGCACTAGCACGATTTAGTTATTGCTCGCATTCCACCTTTTTGGATGAAGATGATGCACCTGGATCACCATGCCTAGCCAACCTCACACTTGTACCACACACTTGGCAGAGGTTCCAAGGTCCAAATGAGGATGTGTCTCACCGCAGAAGACAGGGAGGACTTGTGTCATCATCCTAGCCCTTACAAATGGTTTACAAGCATTATCGATCCACTTGGAAATCCATGAAGATGTCATTGTTCCCCCACACCCACTTGGGGACACCACATGTAACTTGCTTGGATATCAAGGGGCCAACCTCTTATCCACTATGTTTCGAGTCTATTCTCACACCTTGGCACACTTTGGACTCCATTAGGCCTTAATGGCCCAACGAATCATTATGTTTACTATTTCTCCCTCTTGAGAGGCTTATCTTTCTATTTTGGAGCTATCTTGGTGTGCTTATCACCAAGGCATGTTATTATTGCACATTATTTTATCATTTGGGGCTTAATTAGGCCTAATCAGGAAAACCGAACTCTTTAGGAAGGATATAAATAGATGAGAGGCTCTTACCTTCCTCTCATCATCACTTGGATTGGATTAGTATCTCTTGAGAGATTTTCAAACTTGTTTCTGGGATAAAATTTTTGGAGTTTCTGAGCGCACTATGAAGTTTGGATTTTTGCTATCGTCTTTGGAGCTTCCTTCTAATACAAAGTTGATGAATGGATATACTCTCTCTCTCATGTGAGTAAAATTTTAATGCTATTCTTGTTATCTTACTTGTCTAATGCATGTTATTGTTATCATTGTCCTTGTGTGGGTTAAAGTAATGGGAAATTCTTCTGGAAACCTTGAATAAGTGATTTAATACATGTGTTGCTCTTTGAGGGAGTGGGTGAATGCTCCTACAAGCACCTCATAGGTTGAAAGCCCTTGAAACTTCATCTCCTTTGCAATTTGAAGTACAAATCCCTAAATGACCTTGTTGTTGCACCTTGAAAGTCTCGCGAAAGTCATCTAGGGCTCCTTCGCATATGAAAATTCTCAACCTAGGTGTATTTTGACTCCATTAATCCCAAGAAGCAAGGTGTTGATCCTCACCTCCCTTTCGTGGTCAAAATTACCCATTTTTCTCATCTCTCCCAATTTTAGGCCTAACCCTAGTAAGTCACCTAGGGTATCAAGCGAAATCATTTGTAGCCATTCAAAACCCTCGAATTTTTGTCCACTACTAGGTTGGGGTTTTCTAAAGAGGTCCTCCAAGTTTCAAGCAAATCTGACAATGGAATCTCAAGATATCCAAGCCCTAGCCATAAGACCACCTCTTTCCTTGAGTTGATTTGGATAAGTCTCCTCACTTGGATCATTGCAATTAAAATTCAAACCAGAATTTGTCCTTTGATCCTATTCTCCTCCCTAAACTGGTCAAGCCCTTCTAGTGTTGATCAACTCCACATCCTTGACCTAGTTTGCATACACTTTGGTTCTTTGTGGTCCCACAACTGTATAACTCAAATTCCACAAGGATTGCATAGAAACCATTTCTCCACAAGAATTATTATGTCAAGGAATCTTCTTGTCAAAGGGATATTCCTCAAACCTAGGCTTAAGCATCCTCTTAACCCTTCCTAGAGAGCCCATCACCTTGCTTCTTAAGTAAGCCATTCAATTGAGTCTCTCTTGTGAATAGTTTTAGGGATCACTCTCCCCCATTCATTGACATATTCATCCTTGTGATCCCTCCTATATTGGGTCTCCTCCCATCAGCAAAAGTCCGTAAAGAGCAGGGAGCTATAGCTAAGGTGACAGTGGGCTATTGCTCCATTTTTTCCACTTGACCTAGCAGTGCTCTATAGGATCCTCTCCTAGGACCCTTGCTAGTTTGAGCGGTAACAAGGTCGTAGTGTTTTGTGTGAGAGAAAAACATGGTCATGACCTCTATTATGCGCTAGAAGTTGAGGTCGAGCAAGGGTCGAAGTTCTCTCCACGACATTGCAGTGATTGCAGCATAGTTGGAGAAGTTAACACACAGTTTGGGTGATTGTATAATCTCAGACTTGGAGGCAGTCGCAGGCCTAAACTTTCCTCAGGTTTGAAGTGTCATTTGGACAAGGTATGTATGATGCACTATTATGTTCAGCTGACCTCTTGTATGATGCTTTCTCTTTGTAATCTTGACCTAATAATGTGTGGCATTTCTCTAAGTTAAGTGGACTATATTTGTTGTCTCTTTGGCATCTCTTGGTGTAGCCGTAATGGCCCTAACTCTCTACAGTTAGGATATTGTTTGTATAGCTTTCTAGGCCTAATTTGATGTTGCTTTGTGATGTCTATTGTGGCCAATTTGAACAACGTTTATGTGCTCTAATTCGGTGATGTTTGGACAACAGTTCTTGTCAATATGATAGTGATATATGGCAACCGTATTTATGACAGCAATATATAGCAGTGTTACTCTTATAACAGTGATGTATGGTAGTGTCCTTGTTTAGTGATATATGATAATGATTCTTGTTTAGTAAAGTATGGCAATGATTCCAGTTCAGTGATGCATGACAATGATCCTTGTTCAGTGATGTGTGACAGTGATCCTTGTTCAGTAATGAGTTGAAGTGATCCTTGTTCAATGACATTTGTGCCAGTGATGGATGGCAGTGACCTTTTGTTACGATAGTGACTGATATGTCCATGATATACAACAGTGACTCTTGCTCCTATGATGGTTACATGTAAGCTATGTGAAAAAGGGATATTTTCTACTTGTGACAAGTGATATGCAAACAACCTTTTGGTTTCATTAGAGAGGTTTTGTGGAGGGCCTTTGAATATACTTGTCTACGGCCATCTCATGTGGATCCAGCATAATCCAGTGTTGGCTCTAGGAGGCCTAACGTGATTGTTATTAAAAGACTTGTGTCTTATTGTACTATTGGATTGTATCTCAGTTGAACATTTCAAGAATATCTAATAGAAGAAGAAAAATTGATTATGGGTTTTCCCCCTTGTGGGGTTTTGCCCTGGTCTTTGACCTAAATCCTGGTGTCTCTATTGTGTATCCTTTTCTTCTAATGTTCCTTATTGTTCCGCTACATTGTTGATGTTAATGTTCTCTGTACATAATTGCTTATGATGAAATGGGGTGAATGTAATGTGAAAATTGTTGAAAATGTTAAAAATGCATTTATCAAAAGTAGAGATGAATCTAGCCCTAAAATTAGCATGGAAACAGAGTTGGGTTGAAGAAAAGTCATTGAGTTCACCCCCGTGTAGACACCTATGATGGATTTCTTGATCAAACAAAGTGAAGGAGATGAAGATGTTGGAGACCTAAAAGATTGTTAGAGTTTGAAGGAAACCCTAGGGAGCCCTTTTTCTTATAAATAAAGTTAGGGTTTGAGAGAAAACCCCAATAGTGGCCTTGGATATTGTAAAGGCCTAGATTCTATAGCATTAGAACCCTAGCTAGGCATGTTTCCTACACAATAGATGGTACGATGCATATCCAAAGGTCATCGTCAGCTTACTGCCAACAAAGGAGATTAAGGAACTAGAAATGAGAATACAGAGGAAGCATTTCTTCTTGTGCAAATGACATATGTGATGGACAATGGGACTCATGGCTAAGAAGGAGGCAAGATCAAGAGGGCATTGATAGCTTCCTTCAATCCTCATTAAAGATAAGTACTTTCAAGACTTATGTTATTGTGTGACATTGTTTTTTGTCTAGATTGATTTATCTTCTTAGACTACTATTTATTCTTCCTACATGAGTAATTAGCTAACAAATGTTTTTGTCTTTGTCTTCCTAATTGAGGATGCGATCAAAGAAAGCATATCCATCTTGATGAACATCAAGATGCAAAGTAATGCAGGAAGAGTTAGCTCTAAGAGGGAGTTGGCACAGGAGAATGTATGAGCCACTCTCATATCTAGAGAAGAAAGGCAATCCTAACTCATCATCAAGTACAATTTCATTAGGTTTATTTACTTTGTTATTATCGCTCTTGCTCTTGTTCTATGTTGAAATTTGGACAACTTTGGGACAAATTTTCCCATAGACCTAAAAGAAGCCCATCATGCCCCAAAACTAGAATTCAAAATGGAGAAAGAAATATTATTATTATTAATGTATAGGCACTCCTCTTATTATCATGGCACAAAATTGCTTGCGCAAGCAATCATTAAAGGCATGTGGACATATATTTAGTATTATTTTTGAGCAAATTCGAATTTAAGTGTTTTCCCTCCAAGCTTCAAGTCGACCTGCCCCAAGGGAAGTGTTCCTTCATATGAACAATAAACTATAAATTGGAGGCTATCTTCCTCCATTTGACACATCAACTCGATGTAATCTCTGTGGTTCGTATAAGTTATTTGAGTAGCTAGGCATGTTTCCTACCCAATAGATGGTACGATGCATATCCAAAGGTCATCGTCAGCTTACTGCCAACGAAGGAGATTAAGGAACTAGAAATGAGAATACAAAGGAAGCATTTCTTCTTGTGCAAATGACATATGTGATGGACAATGGGACTCATGGCTAAGGAGGCAAGATCAAGAGGGCATTGATAGCTTCCTTCAATCCTCATTAAAGATAAGTACTTTCAAGGCTTATGTTATTGTGTGACATTGTTTTTTGTCTAGATTGATTTATCTTCTTAGACTACTATTTATTCTTCCTGCATGAGTAATTAGCTAACAAATGTTTTTGTCTTTGTCTTCCTAATTGAGGATGCGATCAAAGAAAGCATATCCATCTTGATGAACATCAAGATGCAAAGTAATGCAGGAAGAGTTAGCTCTAAGAGGGAGTTGGCACAGGAGAATGTATGAGCCACTCTCATATCTAGAGAAGAAAGGCAATCCTAACTCATCATCAAGTACAATTTCATTAGGTTTATTTACTTTGTTATTATCGCTCTTGCTCTTGATCTGTGTTGAAATTTGGACAACTTTGGGACAAATTTTCCCATAGACCTAAAAGAAGCCCATCATGCCCCAAAACTAGAATTCAAAATGGAGAAAGAAATATTATTATTATTAATGTATGGGCACTCCTCTTATTATCATGGCACAAAATTGCTTGCGCAAGCAATCATTAAAGGCATGTGGACATATATTTAGTATTATTTTTGAGCAAATTCGAATTTAAGTGTTTTCCCTCCATGCTTCAAGTCGACCTGCCCCAAGGGAAGTGTTCCTTCATATGAACAATAAACTATAAATTGGAGGCTATCTTCCTCCATTTGACACATCAACTCGATGTAATCTCTGTGGTTCGTATAAGTTATTTGAGTTTCGCATTACAGTGATTTGTAGTTCGTATTTGATATATCCAAGGTTTGCTTCTCTTCACAAGGCTCACATCTTACATTCTTGTCATCACATCTATTCTATGACGCATTGCATCTATTATTAGACAGTCGCATTATTTTCGTAGGCATTGCATCTATTCTCTAAGATCCACATCTTTATCAGTTGCTCACTTCTAATTTATGGATCGCATATACCTCACATATGTTATCACTGGGCTATATTATGTGGTTCACTCTCTACTTAGTGACTTTCCTTTTCACAGTGGCTCGATTTATCATAGTGACTCGCATCACTATACTTAACCGTGGTTTGCACTTGATTTTTCTATGGATTGAAATCTACAATGACGATTTTTCTGTGGATAGAATCCTACAATGCATCACTCATACTCAATGGCATTGTATTATATTATCGAAGGCCTCGCTTGACTCTATGGATCACATTCTCTTGTGGCTCTTGCATTTGTTTGTGGATCAATTATTACAGTGGCATGACTCTATCACATAATACCTGTGGCTCAATACTTAAATTTTGTAGCTCAATGTATATGGTTCATCTCAATTCTATGTGGCTTGATCATAATGGCAACGCTCTATTATATTTTGTATGACATCATATTACATTGACAGTGGCATCGCTCCATTATACTTTGTGGTACAGTGGCATCGCTATCGCTATTCTCTATGGCATCGTGAAACTTTGTGGTATCATCGCTTGATTTTGTGGATTGTATCCTCTTCACGATAGCTCATATATATTTTGCTTATGTATTACTGAGACTTGCTCTTATCCCTATGACTCACGCTTTGTCTCTATGTGACAATGATAGTGATAAGGAGACATGATCTTTAAGAATTTGACTCTGATATATGACAAAATGATCATTCTCATATGATAGTAACCCTAATATGACAGTAAATTTATGGCAATAAAAAGTGATCCTTATATAACAATGACCTTGTATGATAGTGAGTGGCAGTAACTTTAATATGGTAGTGAATGGATGGCAGTGGTCTTGATATATTACAGTGAAACTAGGACAGTGACTTGGATCCTAATGTAAGAACAGTGATCCATATAGTAGAGAGGCATATGGCAGTGTGATGTTTGGCAGTACTAGTGACAGGACAGTGACTTTGTATGATTGTTACAGTGATATGGAAATGATGTATGGCTTAATGAGGATATGACAGTGATAGTGACCTTGTTACATGATAGTGACTTCGATGAACGACAATGACAAGGACCTCCACACTCTAATGTATGGCAGTGTATCCTTGATGTATGGCTTGTCTTTATGACAGTATGATATGGTTTGTTGTTGGATTGGCCCTACAGGGCCTAATATGATTAATGTCTCATGATAGTCGTACTTTGTATCTCAGCTGAACATTGATGAATATCTAATAGAAGAAGAATCTAGTTGGGTTTTCCCCCATGTAGGGTTTTGTCTTGGCCTCTGTTGAGAAATCTAGGGAAGCTAGATTAGGTGTGATTTCTCTAAACTTGATAATTGCTTGTGATGTTCTTTTACTTTAACTTATCTACTTATAATTTTCTTCTTCTTATCTTGATTATTATGGGGTTTTTATCATCAGACAACTACCAAAACATGAAGATCAATAAAATAAATGGATACAAGGTGTAGGTTGTTACCCAGGGCCAAAACCTCACCTAGAGAGGAAAACCCACAAGAAATTCTTCTCCTTATAGAATCTTCAAATGACGAATTCCAAGACCTTTAGACCCAAGACTGAGACCCCTCCAAGACCAAGTCAACCTTCCTTCTTGATGAGCTTTTCTTAAACAACTTCCAACAACAAATTTCAACCCTCTAGCAACTATTACTAACTTGACCCTCTAGTAACTGCTACAGCTTTGACCCTCAACAACTTCTGATGATGAACCACATATGTTGGTTTGAAACGCCAATACGACCAATAATTATGCGATGGATCCGGAAACAATTTCTATAAACTTCTGCAATTTCGGCCCCCAACAACTTCCGCAACTTCGACCCCTAGCAACTCTACAACTTCACACATGTGGGTGAATAGGGCTTCTTTAAGTGTCCTCTTCTTCTTTGCTTGAGATGCTTCTTCCTTCTAGGCTAGTAGACGAACAAAAAAGCTATCTTACTTCAGATTTCAATCCTTCTAGAGAGATCAGCGATTTCGAACTTAAAGTTGCAGAAACCCCAACTTCTTCTTCGCATGTGAGAGAGAAAGGAGACAAAAATTACAGTTTAGTCTTCAATTTCTTCTTCCTTAGATCTTCCTTCTTCTTTGCTTGACTTCTTGTCTTCCTTTTTAGCTTCCACGAACTTGCTTGGATATCTCTCAAATGAGGCTGAATGCTTTTTATATATAGGCTTTCTAGGAGTGCGAATTTCACTAAATGAGGCCGACTCGGTCTTCGATGGACACTTTGACACAATTTCACTCAATAAATTCTTTGACTTGATACAAAATGCACAATAGGGTCTATTACATATGACAATGATTCTTTTGACTCCTTGACTCTATGACAAACCCTAGAAGCACACAATGGGTGCTTTGACCTAAAAATAAATTGAGCTTGAGCATGAAACCCATGTTATAAAATAACAATCATAATATTTTCTTTCTCTTTTACATCAAATACATAAAATCAAGGTCACATAAAATATTATGAAGACCAAACCTAATTACAAATTTCAATAGTCTCTGACCTAAATCCTGGTATCATTATTGTGTGTGTTTTTATTCTGTTATTTTTTATTATTTTGCTGCATTGTTGATGTTATTGTTCTCTCTACATAATTATTAATGATGAAATGATGTTATGGGGTCAATGTTATATGAAAATGTTGAAAAATTTTAAAAATGCATTTATCTACAACAGAGAACAATCTAGCCCTAAAAATTAACATTCTGGGGTCAACAGGTATCACAGATGGATGTAAGGACCTAGTCCTCAATATTGATATTGAGGAGGATGTAGAGCCATCCCATGATTAGAGTGTCGGTTGAAAATGGTCGAGAGCTCAAACCTCGAAGGAAGGATTGCAATCTCCCATGTTGATTAGGTTTTTCCTATTTAGAGTGAGTAGACTCTCAGATTGAATGTGACAGTCAGATGAGATGCTGGAAACAATAGGTCCTTCATGTAAGAACCATTCTAGATGACAAGATATTGCAATGTTAGAGAGTTCAAAAAAGATATGCTCTCAAAGAGAGAGAGAGAGAGAGAGAACCATGATAAGATCCTAGCACCTATTTCCAAATGCACTTTTATCAGATGTATGTGAAATTGGCTTCCTTCATGATGTACTTAAGGGAGAAGCATACTTGGTGCTACCTCAGGGATTTGAGCCACATGAGAAGGAGACTCATAATAGCAGACTAAGAAAGCCACGTATGGACCCCTACAAGTCCCTTGGGCTTGGCATGCTTGGAATAATGGACCTATAATGCGGACTCTAAACTCTCTTCAAGGTTGAATGTATGTCTTTGATATTTGTTTTTATATATGCTAATTATTTATTTCTAACAACATCAAATCCACTTCTTAAGAATCAAGATTAGTAGTGTAACAAAGAGATGATTAGGACTTCCTTGTCAAGGGAAGTATGTTGTTAAAGATTGGCATGATGGCTTACACTAAAGCAGTCGAGAGACTCCTCATCAGATTCATATTTGGTGGATCCCACAATGAGCAAGCAATCAGATGGATCCTTGCTTTATAGCGTGTACCCTAAGCCAGATAGAGCCTAGACATGTATATGGGGATGTTGCAAGGCTGGAATTGAGATACCTACATGGTACAGTCAGTCATGGATTGAGATAGTACCGTGACTAAAGAGATATGTTGATGCCAAGTGAATCAGGAGTGCTATGAACATGAAGAACACATTGAGGTGTTGCTTTAGTATGGGTCTTGCTTTGATTTCCTAGATGAGCAGGTAGTACACTTTCATTGCAGCAGTGGCTAATCATATTGCGAACAGTATGGCTTTTGATGGAGCATTGAGGCTCTAACACAAAGAACGTGATGAGGCTCTAGCTCAGAGGGAGTAGTGAAGCTCCAAAAGCAACTTGTAGCTGGATTGAAGCAGTGAGACTTCAACAAATGAGCGGTTGCAAACATTCTCACCAAGCCGTTGAAGTTCATGTACTTTAGAGAGCATCTTGGAGTGCAGGACAATGTCTCCCTCCCCGAGAGGGAACATTGTTGATCAAGAACACTGAGCATATGCCTTCCCCCATCTTTATAACTAGCCATGGACTTGGTGAAGGGGGATGAGCAGCAAGACTCCTAGGTGAGGGTACTCCTTAAAGCCATTGACTTGGCTAAGTACATACCCTAGTATGCATCCTACCCGCATGTCAACTTTGTGTCTTTATTGACCAAGGGCCACAATGAGGTGGTCAATCTTGTCAAGATTGCCTCCCATCTAGACCACATGGTAAAGGAGACTTAGGCGTCTGTGATATTTACCTAATGGCATTCGCATACGGTAAATTGATCAAGTTGGGTGAGGGTCCGTCAGTGGATATGGTGTGTGATCTTTACCAAGGTCATTTATGACCACCATGGATTTCGTTGCGGTAAATCAATCTCCCTTATTGTCATGTGGATCATTCTCCTTCTTCGATGGATCAATTCATCATTGTTTAGCTAAGATGAGGTCATGGAACTTGACCTGGAGACTATTAGGGTGTGTGTGATCTTTACCAAGGTCATTTGTGACTGCCATGGACTTGGTTGTGGTAAATCTATCTCCCCTACCATTGGTTGTGGATTATTCTTCTTCCATGAAATGACATGAGGTTCTCTTATGACGAGAGATGTACATTCAATATGAGACACATGGTAAAGTAGGAAATTCCTCCCTAGCTAAGACGGAGTGTTGAAATTTGGGGCAACTTTGGGACAAATTTCCCCAAGAGAAATCCAATTACCCCAAAAGAAACCCAACTACCCCTTGAAGAATTTAAATTTGATAAAAGGAAATCATTATTTGGCACTCCTCTCATTATTATTTGATGCGAAAAAAATGTATTTGGGCAAGCAATCTCCAAGGCATTTATTAGCAAATTCAATTTATGTTTTCCCTCCATATTTACAAGTCGGCATCATAAATTTCAAGTCATCTTGCCCTAAAGGATCTGACACTTTGCATGGAGAATCAACTATAAAATAGAACTTATCCTCCACCATTTGAATTCAATTCGGACTTCTTTGTGGCATATCTGAGGCATCTTTGCAGTCTTGTGTGACATAGATCTGCGGCCTACTATGGCATCTCTATGCGGCCTCTTCTATGGATCATCTACAGCCTAATGTAGCCTAACCCAATCACTATTTGTGGCCTTCTCTGTGGCCCTTCTCCATGGTTATGTGTGGCCTATTTGTGGCTCTTCTATGTGGATCTATGTGACCTTCTTCTGTGGGTCTCTGTAGCCTCCTTTGTTGATCTTTGCAACCTTCTTTATGGATCATATGTGGCCTTCACTATGAATCATCTATGCCCTTGTCTTATGTTTTCTCAGATTGATTCCATGAGACTTGTGCAAATATTATAGGCATAGCTTTTGGTTTAGGTGTGACGATTTTGTGATCAGGATGCAAATTTTCGTGTGAGAGAAAAAGAGGGTCGTGATCTATGTTCTGGGCTAGAAGTAGAGGTCGAGCAAGGGCTGAAGTTCTCTCCATGACAGTGCAGTGATTGTGGCCTAGTTGGAGTTAAGACACAGTTTGGATGACTGTATAATCTCAGGCTTGGAGGTGGCTGCAAGCCTGAACCATTCTTGAGTCTGAATTGTGATTGGATGAGGTATGTATGATGCACTTTAATGTTGAGCTGACCTCTTGTATGGTGTTTTTCTCTTTGTAATCTTTGACTTAATAATGTGTGGCCTTTCTCTGTGTTAAGTGGACTGTACGTGCAATATTTTTGGCATCTCTTGGTGTGGCCCTAATGGCCCCAACTCTCTACAGTTCAGATATTGTTTGTATGGCCTTTAAGGCATAATCCGATGTTGCTTTTATGATGTCTGTTGCGGCCTACTTGAACAACATTCATGTGCCCTAATACAGTGATGTTTGGACAGTGGTTCATGTCAATATGATAGTGATATCTGGCAGTGCATTTACGACAGTGATATATGACAGTGTTACTCCTACACCAATGATGCATCGCAGTGTCCTTGCTCAGTGATATATGACAATGATTCTTGTTCAGTAAATTTATGGCAATGATTCTACTTCAATGATGTGTAATAATGATCCTTTTTCAGTGATGTGAGACAATAATCCTTGTTAAGTGATGTGTGGCAGTGATCCTTGCTCAGTGGCATTTGTGCCTATGATGGATGGCAGTGACCTTTTGTTATGGCAGTGATTGATATGTCCATGATATACAACTGGCTTGTGCTCCTATGGTGGTTACATGTATGCCATGTGAGACAGGGATATCTGCTACTTGTGACAAGCTAAGTCACCGGATTCGTCCTAAACCCTCTACGAATCCCGAATCCAGCGAATCCGACACGATTCGGTCCGGATTTGTGTCCAAATCATATGACACGTCGTGTCCCTTTCCGACACGTCGAATCCGAGGTCGTGTCATGATTTTTAAAAGCGTGTCGCAATTTTAGGACACATGTCCTATTTCCAGGGCTCGCTAAGCTCAGCACAGGGAAGAAAAGGGCGTGTTTTCTCATTAATATTTTCATTTGGCAAGTGATTTGTGCTGTTGCAGCAAGGAGTAGAGCATTTTGGCAGCTTCATGATCAAGTCTAGGCCCTAGTATTGATATGCTATTCATGGTAATGTTAAATTCTTAAAGTAAAAGTGACATTCTCCTTAATCTTCA
>APFE031298360.1:43511-76953 GCA_000404065.3 Pinus taeda | reverse complement strand
TATATATAACGTGTCCTAACGAGTCCTGTTCCAGGGGGTCAGCGTGTCCGAATCCGACACCACGAATCTCGAATCCTACGTGTCCCGAATCCCCGTGTCAGGTGACTTAGGTGACAAGTGATAGGGAGGCAGCCTTATGGTTTCATTAGATAGGTTTTGTGGAGGGCCTTTGATATACTTGTCTACTGCCATCTCAAGTGGATCTGGCATGATCCAGGGTTGGCCCAAAGAGGCCTAATGTGACTATTGTTGAAAGACTTGTGTCTCATTGTACTATTGGATTGTAACTCAGTTGAACATTTCATGAATATCTAATTAAAGAAGAAGAACTGATTCTGGGTTTTTCCCCTTGTGGGGTTTTACCTTGGTCTTTGACATAAATCCTGGTGTTTCTATTGTGCATGGTTTTTTTCTAATGTTCCTTACTATTTCTCTACATTGTTGATGTTAAATTTTTCTCTACATAATTGCTTATGATGAAATGGGGTGAATGTAATGTGAAAATCATTGAAAATGTTTCAAAAACAATTATCTACATAAAAGAACTAGCTAGCCCTAAATTTAACAATTAAAAGTAATTATCAGCTAGAAGACCTACGAAAAATCAATGGAAAGCTCTATGGGATCCACTTATAAAACCCTAATTAGTATTCTTGCAAGGGGAGAAATTAATTGCAAGGTTTGCACATTAAGAGTTTCTTAATAGGATTTGAAGAAGACAATTTTAGATGCAATTATGAAGCAAACTTTCAATAATAATAAGCACTTAGTCATGGACCAAGAGAAACCCTACTTTAAACATGTAAGCATGCAAAATCTCAATGATATACAATAAATTTACAACAATCTTCCACAATAGCACTTCCTTCAATCCCAGAATAATGTCTCCAAACAAAAGTCTCCTCCAATAGCAAGTCCCGTCCAAAAAATATCACATTATGCCCAAGTATCGAAAAAGAGACAAGTCTACACTCTCTCTAGAAGAGGATGAATTACATGTGTGTGATCATGAAAAGAGAAATGAAGGGGGGGCTTTATTTATATGAGCCTTCTCCCACTTATTTTACAAATAAAACAAATAAGAAGCTAGCAAGTTCACTTTAAGTGTTCCACAAGACAAAGGTTACAAGCCAACCTCATAGATCAAAAACATAACAAATGTGCCAAATATCCCATACGTGTGGGAACAAATGCTCCATAAGCATGATATATCACCCTCCAAACAAACCCAATAAGCCAACAAAAGGTGAGATGAGAGTTAATGAGTGCTTCAAACTCCAAGATGTGTCTCAAGGATATTGTGCAAGCCATCTAAAGTCACTCCATGCCAATACATCAGGTCCAAGGTGCCCTACGTCAACATCAATGGAGAGAAAGAAGTGGCGTGGCACTATATAGCTAAAATGTTGGGGCTCCAAGGTGATATACAAGCCCTCCTTTGTCATCTCAAGGATGACCATCATAATCTAGATTCTAGAACAAGAGATTCCCATCAAACAATGTTAAGGCCAATGTGGGAGCATCTTGGGTTCACTGAGAACATCAATATCTCCAACCCTAAGTGTCAAGGGCTCAATGTTTCAACATTTGGGGATCCCACGGAATTTCAAGCATCACATGAAGTCACCAAATAGCCAAACGTTTTTCTCTGGGTAGGCAACGTTGCATCATCAAATTCAATCTCTCTCTCTCTCTCTCTCTCTACATTGCATAGTACCTTTGCCGCTTTACTAAGGAGGTGGGGCAATCACATCAAGAAGCCTCTACTGTTATGATGCGAAACACTTGACAAAATCTCCTCAACATCCAGTGTAAATCAATAATCATTTGGTAACAAAAAACATGGATGCATCATAGTGGACCATACGTAATATGAGGGGCACAACCAATACCTCACATAAAGATCACCTTCAAATATCTAACTAGGCCAAGTCCCATATAAATGTTCCCTCTCTTATGTTGGGGATGGCAAGATGGATAACACCATTAAGGGTTTCCAAACACCCAAGGTCTTAGGTTAACCCATCAATCCATTGGTGTAAGTGAATAATGTGGTAATGGAGTGAGCATCAATTCAAAGCAAGGTGTCATAGCCAAGCGACCAGCTAATGGTGATCCAACATCTTGAGTGTATCGATGCATGGAGGGAGCAATCGTGGAGGCATGAGTCACCTCTTTCTTTGGCCTACTTTTTCCACCACTCTAGTATGCCTTTTACTTATGATAATTCTTTGATATGGGTGCATAGATCAAGAGCCAAAACTTGCAGTTGAGAGATTTAGCTTTTATTACCCCCTCAATGATGAGGCAGTTTATCACTCATTGGGGTTGCGATAACACAAGGGTTGATTTTTATGGATGGAGCATCAAGTGCTCTAGGAACCAGTGATGGCTAATGAAGGAGCTTGAGCTCATGCTAGGCTTTTTCCATGCTGTTAATTTGTTGTGCCAGTCATATTTTGCACTTAATCCTTTTTTTTCATTATGGCATTCTTTGTATTTATCTTTTTTTTAGTTGTATCAACCTCTAGGGAAAAGTTTTCCATCCTAGACTCAAGGATGAGAATGAGAAGGTTTTGATCCCCATGACCAATGACCACCAGCTCAAAGCATGTATATGGAAGGGGGGGCGGGGCGGGGAGGGGGGCGATGGAAAGTGGTACGGAATATCATGGGCATGCTACTTCAATCAAAACCTCCACAATAGTATCCTTCCTATAAACCTAAGGCCTCATAGGAGGTTCCTCTAGACTAGGGTCAAAGACTAACCTCCCTGATGAAGTGAGGGAATAAGAATACAATCAAGATCATTCAATCATCCAAATCACCCCATGATTCATATTAGTATGCCCCAAAGAATTAAGTAAAAGAATATGATTACAAAACGATTAAAGTACATATCGATGGATGATCCACCTTCCTTCAAGAACGGATGTCGAATGGAAGAAAGATATATAACGTGAGCAATATGTGGAATGTCTATGACATCATGTCATGTCTTGATCAATAAGGTTGCTGGCCAATTAGCTTTCCAAGGAGGAGAAAAATTCCTCCTATGGGTTACCCACATTTTGGTGGGTAACAGTCACCTAAATTTACCTCCTTTCCTTTATTTATCCAAGGAAATAGGACACTAGGGTTAGAGGATTAAGGGACACAAGTCAATCTCCCTTGATCTCTTTGAACTCACATCCATCTCTTTCCTTCCAAGGATTTTCTACTCCTAGACTGCATTAGCCCTCGATGTATAGGGCACTAGTCTTATCTCTTGTGTCAATCCTTAAAACCCCAAAGTCATGTTTTTTACTTGTTCTAGAGTAAATTAAGGTTTAATGACAGCAAAATCATAATTTTCCACATTTTTTGTCTTGGATGTTATTTTCATAGGTTCAGGGCTTGTTTAAAATATATTGGAAACCAAAGTGTCATTCTTTGTGTATTTTCCAACCCTAAATTAGGGTTGACAATGACATCTACGGCTTAAGTGTTGTTATATTCCTTTTTAACTATAGAAAATTGTTGCAATATATTCTCTTGTCTACTCATTATTTTAACTAGGCTTGTGAGGGAGTGCCCCCCCCCCTGAATCCACTACTGAAGCGCGCTCCAAGCGAGAGCACATCAGGAGCGACGCCAAAAGCATGCTCTCAAAATCCAATTTCAGGAGCACACTCCCTACAAAAATTTGCGCTCGCTGCTAGTTCAGGAATGATAGAGGGAGCTACTAAATATTGGAAACAAAAACTTTTGAGTGAGGCAACCTAAGATTCAAGCCGATAGCCCTAGTATTGATATGCAATTCATGATAATGTTGAATTCTTAAAATAAAAGTGATATTCTCATTTATCTTCATTTTCATCATTTTACTTAAATTTTTAACAATACCATGAAATGACTTAGGATGTTTGATAATGGTTCCAACCTCACTGGATTTAATATAGAGAAAGTAGAATTTTACATCTCACTCAAAATTCAGCAAACTTGTCAGTTTTTCAGGATTTCAAGACTGAGGGGATTCCAATGATTCGATTGGATTTTGTCATGTACTACGGTATCGAACTCGTATTTAATCAAGAGCTCCAAGCCCTCTATGTACCTTGATGTTAGTGACATTGGTTGTCAAACTCCTGTATCATGACCCTACTAAAAATATACCCATCACTCAAACAAAATCTTGACTTGACGTGCTACGTTTTTTCTATCTTATAATGCTTAGAGGGTGATTTTAATGCCAAAGATCCCAAGACAAGCAATGATTTTGATGTTATGTAGGTTTTTGTTATAGCAAGATTTTTTTGGATGCTAGAGGCCATCTAGAGCCTATTTGTTGATATATTTTCAGCTCAAAGATGGATTGCACTTGATGTTATTTTGGTTATGTGCACCCTTACATGCTATATAAATAAGAACTTCTAATTTGTGGACCTATGGTTGATGAAGATTATAACTACTAGATCAATGATGTTATATGGTTTAATCCATGTTTCTATGTTTTTTATCACTAATTCATCATTCCACATGCTTTTGTTGACATATATGCATCAAAATATATAAAAATATATATTATATAAAATTCACTCCGAAATTTGCTCCTGACCTAGGAGCTTTTCAAAATGTCGCTCCCCGCTCCCACTTCCACTCCCACTCCCAAGCAACCTTGATTTTAACCCTCAATTTAAATTTATTATCATATTTTCCGAGGCTAATTTTGCTATTGTTATAAGTTGTTATCTTGTTGCAGTTTCTCATTTTTAAAGTTAGTTTATAATAGTCAAGTGTAATTTCTTGATTGTGTCTTCAAGGACCTATTTTTAAGCCATTATTGGTTCACCTACGCCTCTAGAAGAGCCATAGGAAAATTTGAACTAAAATATGAAATTACTATTAAATCACCCTAAACCTAAATTATCTATTCTCATCCTAGCATGGATATCATTGTTGTTAATTTTTATTAGGGCTTTATTGTTCTTTGTTTTAGATAATCATATTTCATCATTTACATATTGGATTCACCCCATAGGATCATAACATTACTCAGCAGCATATGCAATTATATAGAAAAAACAATATCATTATCAATACAACAGAACATATAGGAACAATAGAAGAAAGCATTCACACATAGAGACACCAAGATTGGTCGGAGACCAGGGCAAAACCCACTACGGGCAAAACCTTTTCAAATTCTCCTTATTAGATAGTCATTGAATGTTTCAACAAAGAGAGAGTACACTGATCCATAGCTTCAACCACAAAATTATCCAGCAAAATCAACTAAACAACATCCAAGATATGAATCCAACAACGCAAATAATCAAAATCTTGATTCAGAAGCTTGTGGTCAACTATCAAATTCTGCAGTCAATTGTAAAAATAAAACCCTAGTTTCCAACCACACTGAGAGTCTGTTCTGCTTGCAGTTGAAACCCTCCAACCGCACTCATGACCCTGTGTGCTTGTAGTTGAGACCGAAAATATCATGTAGCATGCCTGCGTCTGCGAACCAAAAACTCTAATCACACATGTGAGCTTCAAACCCTGCAATTTTAGACCTATACGAACCAATCTCCACGAACTACCTCAGACCTGTGCAAGCCAAACCAAAGAAAGAAGAATGATTGATGATTTCCAAATGAGAGTCACTTGTATTTATAGCCATCCAAGGGTGTTCAATTTCTTTTTTGGGCTGACCTATCCTTTTGTGCACATGTGGGCTTCACTTCAAAAATACACTTTCCCTTGTCCAATTCAAGTGCTTCAAAGATCAAAATTGGCCCTCTCGAAAAGAGGAATCTAGTCCCATGAATGGAATTTGTGACTGAGTTGCCAAATTAACAGTTGTAGAACCCTTAGGTGGCACTTAGCCTAACTTGATTAGGTTATTTGATCCCTAAGATCACTTGGAAAGCCTCCCTTGTGTTGCATTTTGTCCATCACTAAAACAAGGGAAGAAGTTGCTAAGATGATGGTTGTGACACTACCATTGTTACACATTGTCTGGGTCACATAGTGAGTCGTTGCATTTAGGCGCTAGATTTTATTGTATAGGTATCAATAGATATCTTCCCCATTTCTTGCAATCAATCTCTCTATTAATCAAAGCTACTTGTCTCACCTAATCGAGATATATTAGAAAACTCCTCTCTAATTTTGGGATTTGTAGGTGCACTTTGTTGTTGGGTATGCATGTGCCACAAATCCTTGTGTTCATTCAAAGCAATATATTCATGGTTTTGTGAATGACCCTTACTTGACCCTATATATAACATCACTCAAATGATGTCCCATTAAAACAATAGTTAATGATCATGGATAAAATCAAGATATGGTTGGTATGTACTAAACTAGGAGACATGACAAGGATAGGATGAATAATTTAGGCTAGTGAAAAGTTAAAACCATGAATGTTGTCTCATGTAAATAATAAGTAGCCAAATCCATAGTTTATGGCCCAACAATTACTTCAAGCTTATATGTGGTATGTGCCCAAATTTCTAGCTGTCTAAAGCATAAGCCAACATTGGGTAAGGTATTGATATATAATACTCTTATGGAGGCTACATCCCTATTATGTAATAGAAACACAACATAAAAATTTGAAGCTCCTTGTATATCTTGTACCAAGATAAGAATGATACACAAACTAACATTTTTTTGAAGGAAAACCATGTGTATGTTAATTCCAATAAATGATTACATTATACAAAAATTCAGAAGCAACCTTTATAGATGAAGTTATACATTCAAATTTCAAAATCAACCTTCATAGATGAGTCTATAGATCCAAAATCAGTCATTATATACAAGGCTATACAAAACATGAGCTAAAGCCTAATGCATAACCATCACATGTTATCACCCTATTGATGTATACAACCATTCTCTTCTTGGAAGTGCACCAAGCTTTGCTCCCAATGGCTCCAAAACACAAGTAGAATACTTGTCGTTGAACAAAGCTCTCTCTATTGAAGAAAGTGTGAGGAATGAATAGATTGCTTATAGGAAAAGAGATGATGTTAGGGTTCCTAAAGATTTTTCTTTTTGTATTGTAATAAATGAAAAAAATATGTAAATTTAAAAATGAATTAGAAGCTAATTTGACTTCATTGTACATAAGTTAGGGTTTCTAAACTTCTAATGGATCCTATTTCCCACCCATGTGGATGACTCCTATTAGAAATTTTTTCTGCTGTTGTTTAATCTTGCCCGCCGAAATTCCTATCATGATCCACAAATAGCTAGCCTCAAATGTCTCTCATTCATTCTTTAGTCAATGCTTTCTTCATGTAGCTTGCTCATTCGATGAAGGTGGGTCATCAAATATGAGGCATATTAACCATTTTTGTATTCAAGTGGTTTCATTTAATGTCTAAGGGAATTCCAACATGAATCACAAGTTGAGTTGGATGATAGACTGGTTTTGGTTGTACGCTTGTCCCCATGCTTCACCTTGTTGGTTATCACCTACCCCTAGTCCAATGTGACCTTCATTGAGGCATTTCTTTCATTGTCTGAGAGGGGCACAAATAGGAGGCTTTGATTGATGTTGTGTGCCCATGGTAATCCATACTTAAAATCTTCCATCTTCTCCACGTATCCACATCTTATCTTTGAGTTTTCCTCATCCTTGGGTAGGGACCTAGAAACTTTTCCCTAAAAGTATGATGCAACAAAAAGGAAAGAAAATCATGAGTCATAATGGTTAAATGCAAAATATTTGCAAGGATAAATGAATGTGAATGGATGTCATGTCCCTAGTAAATAATTTTGCTAGGTAAAATCTTCATTTTTGCAATTTTGGTGGTGGAGAAATATCTTGGCAAATAAACTTAGGAAAAATGGGTTGAGGAGTCACTCACTTAATTTTTGGGAAAAAGAAGGAAATAAAGATTAGAGAAAAGATAGTTATTTTGTAGGTGGAATGTGGGGGGCACTCAAAAAGGGGAATTCGACCCCAACTTGAGAAATTCACACTAGGAGACAAAGAAAGGAGAGAAGGGAATCTGAATTTGTGGAGAAGGCGACCCACCAAGGACTAACATCTATAAATAGCACATGGGGGGGCCATTCTTGCATTGAGGAGTCACTCACTTAATTTTTGGGAAAAAGAAGGAAATAAGCATTAGAGAAAAGAGAATTATTTTGTAAGTGGAATGTGGGGGGCACTCAAAAAGGGGAATTCGACCACAAATTGAGAAATTCGCACTAGCAGACAAAGGAAGGAGAGAAGGGAGTTTGAATTTGTGGAGAAGGGGACCCACCAAGGAGAAAGGGACCAACATCTATAAACAGCTCAAGGGTTTCAAGCGAAACTCTTCCTCATTTCGGATAACTTCGAGTGTCTACCTAGTGAGGATTGGGGGATTCTATTTCAGGACTTCCATTGAGTAAATTGTAGGTGTTTCCCTCAGTTCATGCGCACTTCTAGGCATAGAAGAAAAATTTTGAAGGTTGATTGGAGCAGCTTCCCTTGACTGGAGTTTTCGGGCTTTTGCAGGGATTTCTCCTTTATAGTAAATCGAAGATTGGGACCCTTTTGCAGAGCTGAAACAAGAGGGTTCTTCTGGGCCGACTTCCCCATTTTCTGGGTTTGTGCAGGGTCTGGAGTGTGGAGGCTACGTAGGTATTTAGGGCAGGTGTTTTAGGTGGAGTTTCAGCAGGGCAAGATTGCCATTTCCAGAGATATTTCACAAAGAATTTCTCAACCATTTTGCACGTGGATTGAGCCATTTCTTAATTGTATTTCTCTTGATGGGCACATGGCTAGCTAGCTGGGAAATTCACACTTTTTAGGGCCTCCTAAATCAGTGGGAATTGGCCCAAGATATTTTTGGGTTTTGTTGGACTGGGAGTGAGGAGCCTCCAGCGAATTTTTCATAATATTTGGAGCAAATTTGAGGGAAAAACTATAGTTCACCTCCAGTAGCAGCAACAAAATTTTCTAGGCAGAGCAAATTACCAGATTGAGCCATTTACAGTTGGGGTTTTCACATTATTTCACTTGGGTGTTTGCAAGCTTGCAGTAGCAAGCCCAGGTTCCATTTTCTATCATTGATGTACACACACCTTTAGATTAATACCATGGCTCATATTTTTGGCTCTATTTTCTATGTGTACTGATTATGGTTGTGAATTCTAAATTTTAATTTTGCTAAAGCTATTGCATGTATTTAATATTAATTCCCAATTAGGAACATTACAATGGGGTATCAGAGCATGTTCTTGGCCAATTGTGTGCAAAATCACAGGTGATGCCACCCAGGTACCAAGGAGTAGTGTTCCACAAAGGTAGAGGAAGAGGTAGAGGAAGCGTTTGTGGTAGAGAAGAAGAACTTAACCACTTCTCAAACACAGAGATTGAGCATGCTAGAGAGTATATGAAGAATCAAGAAGGCAGCGGGCAGCCTAGGCATAATGGGAGAGATCTAGTCAACACTAGGCCAAATATTTGCTTCGCAGTCAATACCCTTAGTCAGTTTATGGTAGAACCGAAGAGGGTACATTGGGCAGCAAGAAGGCATATTTTCAGCTATGTGCGCAGCAAAGTTGAGTATGGCTTAAGATATACCCGAGGGGATGATGTCAGACTATGTGGATTCACAAATGCAGATTGGGCTGGCAATTCAATGAGCAGGAAAAGTACCTCTGGGAACTCATTCAATGTTGGATCAGGGATGGTCTCTTGATGTAGCAGGAAGCAAAAGTCAGTAGAACTGAGCTCTGCAGAGGCAGACTATATGGCAAAAATAACAACTACGTGTGAAGCTATATCGCTTCGGAAGCTGCTAGTAAGCTTGTTCAGGCAGAGGATGAAAGTGACCAATGTCTACGGTGATAATCAAAGTTGCATTAAGCTCTTTGAGAATCCAGTATTTCATGACAAGTCGAAACACAGATGTTTGGTTTCATTTCATCAGAGATTATGTCTAGAGTGGAGCGGTCCAACTATAGTATGTTCCCACAGAAGAGTAGGTTGCAGATATACTCACGAAAGCTCTAGGGAGAGGTAAGTTTGTCTATTTCAGAGAATAAATGGGTATGGTGGAGAACCCGTGAGACATTATTTTGGATGCTTGTCAATTGCAATAGTTGAAATTGCAGCAATAACATATCAGAGGGAGTTCTGGTACAGATGCAGAGTTGGCAGCAGTATGGGAGTGTCAGCAACAACACAAATGCAACAACAAAGTTACGCAGTAGTTGGTGGGCAACAACAGCATGATAGGGGGTGATACAGAGACAAGGTGTTGTGACAGGATGTGAAACACTAGAGAGAACACAATCCTCGCTAAGAGGGAGTGTTCATTTTTGAAGCATCGGATGTGTTCTAGCCACGAAATTTGGTGGAGAGGCTAGAATACATGAGATCTTCAAAACCCATAAATCATTTCTGGAAATTCCACCTAAAGATTACTTAATTAGATTATTAACCAATTTTTTAATGTTTCCTAAGTCTAAACTTAGGAAAACTGGTTAACTAGTCAGAATTAATTAAGTCAAGGTGAGAATTCTCTAAAAACTCACACGAATCAATCCATAAATGATCTGAGCCATCAATTAAGATTTAATCTTGGTTGTTGGAGTCCCAACGGGGAGATATAAGAAGGAAGCAATGCGGTGATGGAGAATACACAAGTGCAGATACTCAGTTGCCCAGTCAGTTCGATCTTCTCAGTAGCAAAGGCTCAGTAGAGAAGATAGAGCTAGAGGGTGAGTAGCAGGTGGTAGAGGAGGTCAACAGCATTCAAGGAGGAAGCATTCTAGTTTCGGGAGAGCCAGTGAGAGGTAAGCCGAAATTCCCAAAGGTTCTACACAAGCACTAAGCAGAGGTCCACGCAAAAGGATCTGCATGTGGCTAGGGAGGCAGTTTTGGGGGAATAAATTAGCTGTGAGGTAAGAGAAAATTTTCACAATCATTTTTCCAGTATTTTTCTTCATATTAGATTACCAGTAGAGCATCTAAATTATTGTACTTAGATTTGCTATTGGAGAATAATAATTATAAAACCCTCAACTACCACACCAATTTTCTTAAATTGGGTTTTTCCAGGGACAATTCTCCAAAAATAACTATGTTAATTTTTGTGTGCTAGAATTTCTCAATTTCCAGTGTTTTATTTTCAGCAGTATTTTTATGGTGAAAATTGCAGTAGTGATTTATTCATTATTTGTCATATGAGATAAACTACATAATTAAATTTATAGTTAGGAGAATAATTTCCAATTACTGCAATAGATGAAATTTTCACAGAGTTTTTGACCAACATTAAATTTCGGGAGTTGGAGCTTGGTTTGACTTGGTTTGGCTTTGAATTTGTGATCTATTTGGAGGGCCAAGTTGACTGGAAGGTTCTATGAAATAAACTACATAATTAAATTTATAGTTAGGAGAATAATTTCCAATTACTGCAATAGATGAAATTTTCACAAAGTTTTTGACCAGCATTAAATTTCGGGAGTTGGAGCTTGGTTTGACTTGGTTTGGCTTTGAATTTGTGATCTATTTGGAGGGCCAAGTTGACTGGAAGGTTCATCGAACTTTTTTGGAGCACTTTGACCTACGTTGACTTCAGATTATGGGCAAGGGTTTCCACAGGTCAATGCTTTGACTTTGACTGAATTCTGTGGGATATTTGTTGATTGTTTTCACTGATTTTTACTAGATAAAGGAGGTTGCATCATTTGGTAGGCTGATCAAATCTTTTGGAGCTAACTTCTACCATTGATTGGTTAGAGTTGTTGTTGTTGTTGACTTTGACAAGAATTTGCAAATTTGAGTTTTGACCAGATTTGACTTTTTGGGCTAATCTTTTATTGGATATTGGATTGGTAATTTGGTATTTGGATAGTCAAGGCTTTGACCTTTGACTCTTTATTGATGAACTTGAAGATTGTAACTCTCTGTTGAACATTTGATGACAATCTAATAGATGAAGAATTTTAAAGTGTTTTCCCCCTTATGCGTTTTTTCCCTGGTCTTTGACTAAATCTCGTGTTTCTATTATTATTGGTTGTCTTTTATTGTGTATTGGTTTATTGTTCTATCTACAATTGCTTATTATTGCTAGAAGATATTGGAGATTGATTGCTAATTGAAGAAGAATTGGAATAAGTAATTGCGTTAAGCATAGAACTCTGGAAAATTAACATGGTATTAGAGTTGCAATGCAGACAAGCCCAAAGAGACGAGAAAATCTATCACCTTTGAAGGAATCTGATTGGAAGAAGCTTATTTTGGCCATGATGTCTATCTCATACTTCAAGGATGGAGAGAAGCTAAATGACTCATCAAATTTTGTTGCTTGGAAAATCAAGTTGGAGGTGACCTTGGATGACAATGATGTCTTGGAATTATGTGAAGGAAAAGTTCCCGAGCCTCTAGAAAATGTTTTTTCTATTATCAAGACCAAGTACAAGAAAGGTGAGATAAAAGCAAAGAAAATTATCATTGATTCTTTGAAAGATCATTTGCTTACTTAAATTTCAAAGTTAAAGAAGTCCAAGGAAATCTATGATAAGTTGGTTGGGATGTATTAGGCCAACAATTTGAACAATATTCTCTCCTTGAAAAATCAACTGAAGGCCATCAAAATGAATAAGGGAGAGATTGTGCAGTCATACTTCATGAGGATATCCCAACTCAAGGATCAACTTCCGACTGTCAGAGAACCTATGTCTGATAGAGAGTTGGTGCTTGATACACTTGGAGGCCTTCCTCCAATTTGGGAGACACTTATTAATACTATAAGCAACAATGGTAAGTTCCCGACATTTGATGAACTGGTGGGAATGTGTACTCAAGAAGAGACCACAATGATTTCTAGAGGAAGAATTCAAAAGCATGAAGAAGGAGAACCCTTTGAATTTGTTGCTCAAGACAAGAAGAGGAAAGGAAGAGGAAGACCATTTAATTCAAGAAATCCTAGGGACTCTAATAGAAGGACAAGGGAGAAGGATCTGTTACATATTCAATGTTTCGATTGTCATAAGCAAGGTCACTATGCCCAATATTCCCCCAAGAAGAATGATGCTCCTAGAACCTACAACAACAATCATGGCTACAACAATAATAGGTCTAATTATAGAAGAAAAAGAGATGCTCATGATTATAGCAATGCAAGTCACCGTCCTCAAAAGAGATCAAGGAATTCAAGGTATGAAAATAATGCAGTTGCTACTCAATATGAATATTTTCTTATTTCTGCACTTTCTAGCTTATCCCCTTCGGATTCGTTTGATTGTTGGTTGGTACATAGTGGGGCTTCTAGACACTTCACTGGGTATTGTGAAGTCCTCTCAAACCTAGTTGAGAGGGAGACAAATTTGAAAATCATTCTTGGGGAAAATTCTAGTTATCCTGTGAAGGGCTTTGGTTTTGTTTCATTTCATTTGGATTATAGTGAAATCATGTATCTACATGATGTTATGTACGTATTGTTGAAAAGTGTAACTAGGTTCGGTCTTGATAATGATATGTAAATATGATTTTATGTAATGAGATGTAAATAAGAAAAATGAAATTATTTTATTGACATGCACCATGGGTTTCATCAGCAAGGATTTTTTTTTTTTGAGTCAAGACTCCCACTGAGAGTCTTCAAAATTTATTTGTCATCTAGTCATAAGATGTAAGAGTCATTGTCGTGTAACGAAGTCATGTTACACTTTGTAAAGGGTCATCTTGTCTATGTAAAAGTATCCTCCAAGAACTTGTCACCTAACCTCTTCAAGTCGACCTATAAACGATGAAGACGTTGCTAGATAAAGTCGGCATAACTCCAGTTCTCAGGTCGGCCTAAAGGTCAAGTAAAGAAGTGTATAAATAGGCCAACTCGACCTCATTTGGGATATACAATTCGGACAATCAATTCAATCTGAATTTGGTCTAGAAAGAAGTGTGAAGAGAAGGTGAAAAGAAGTGTGAAGTAGAAGCAAAAAAAGGGGAGTGAAAAATTTCTTTTGGGTGACTATCTTCTGGGCACAGTGAAGATTCTTTTGGGCAGTGTGAAGTTGGTGCAACGAAGATTCTTTTGGGCATTGCGAAGTTGGTGCAACAAAGTTTCTTCTGGGATAGCGAAGGAATGAATCTTCTGCGGAAGCAAAGGAAAGACTCTTCTGGGATGAGAGCTCCTGGGGTTGAGGGATCTCTGGACAATAGGATAGGGTATGATCCTTACCCTTATGGTAAGTAGATATCACCTATTGTCACTGTAGAGCATGTCTGTGATCATTGTAATTTATGACAAGTGGGTTATCTCCCCCTACCATCATGTCTAGGACTTGGCAAAGTATACCCTAGTTGGCATCCTACCCACAAGCTCAACTTCTTGGGATTGTCCCTCCCCATCTAGCCAATGTGTGAGGAGACTTGGGTGTGTGTGATCCTCATCAATCGTAAGTCAGGTATCTCTCCCAAGTTAGAGAGGATGCAGGAGTTCTACCACTTGACTCTTGAGGGTCAAGGAGAAAAGATCAGCAAACAATAAGATGGATGTGATCCTTACCTGACATGGTAAGTGGTATCTCGCTTATTGTTGGATATAGGGTGGCAGATTTATCTCCCCTATGATTATTCTTCTTCTTTAGATTCGAGAGTGTTCAGAAAATGAGCAGAGATGAGAAGAGACGAGATATGACATGACACTACTATGATGATGACAAGACATTTGAGATGACCTTTTTGATGCAATCAGAAATTCCTACCTCACTGAGAGGGAGTGTTGAAATTTGGCAACTTAGAGAGAAATTCCCTCCTTCGGGAAGGCTTCCTCACACTCTTTGGAGACCCTACTAGCCCTTGGAAGAAATTAAATTGGTCAAGGAGAAATATTATTTTTAATGTGAATCCCACATGTGCACAAAAGTTGGCCTGGGCAAGGAAATTTGTCCTCCTCCAACACATAAATACACCTCATTTCACATCATTTGGAGGCATCATCACATCAAGCATTTCTTCTCTTGTGTGGTTCGACTACTGAAATTGAAGGTTCATTTTCACACATGCAAAGGAGAGAGTCATTTTTTGTTGGCTGAATTTGTCTTCTATTTTGAGCCTTTAACCAGTGTTGACATTTATGACTTGGAGCTCGGTTTGACTTGGTGTGACTTTGAATTTCTGATCTGTTTGGAGGGCCGAGTTGACTGGAAGGTTGACTGAACCTTTTTAGAGCACTTTGACCTGCATTGACTTCATGTTCTGCGCTAGGGTTCCTGCAGGTCAATGCTTTGAGTTTGTACAAATTCTGTGGGAGATTTGTTGACTATTTGATTTATTTTTTGACTAGAGAAAGGCGGTTGCATCTTTTGGCAGGTTGACCAAATCTTTTGGAGCTGAATTTGACCATTGATTGTTGACAGGTTAGGGTTGTTGCTGCTGCTATTAACTTTGACCGGAATTTGCAAATTGATATTGACCAGAATTGACTTTTTGGACTCATCTTTGATTGGATATTGGGTTGGTAGTTGGATAGTCAAGGTTTTGACCTTTGACTCTTTGTTGATGTACTTGAACATTGTATCTCTCTACTAAACATTTGATGACAGTCTAATAGAAGAAGAATTTGGAAAGGGTTTTTCCCTTGTCTTTCACCCAATCTCAGGACTCTGTTGTTCTTGGCCGCCTTCTATTGTGTATTGGTTTACAGTTCTATCTACAATTGCTTAATATTGCTACAAAATATTGGAAATTGATTGCTAATTGAAGACGAATTGGAATAAGTGATTGTCATAAGCATAGAACTCTGGAAAATTATCATATAGGACATACTAATCCCTGTAAATTTAGCCATAGAGCCCTCTGTACTCACTCTTTTGAATTTACATTTTAAATCACTCAAAAACCTAATCATTGAATATTTATATTTGGGTTAATCTTGTAGTAGAACTCTTAGGGGTTATTTAGCCGAAGACCATTTGGGTTACGTAATCCTCAAGATCCACTGGGAAATTCTCCCTTGTGGGGATTGTATGCAAACAGAGAATAGCAGGGGAATAGTTACTAAGGTGACAGTGGTAACTAATCTCTTTGATGCTCTCAATCTAGATTTCTTAGTGAGGCTTTGCACTAAGGTGCTACATTTTATAGTAGCAGATCCTAAGCCCCTTATGGGCACTTGGGTGAGCCTAGAGGACATAAAAACCATATCAACATGTTGAAGATTCATGCCAAAACGACTTGAACAATACTGCATACCATTTCCAAATTGCAAAGCATTCTATGATATCATTCAGAGCATTTCCAAGGTCGTACCTCGCCCATAACGGTATCGTCACAACACCATACCTCATACAATGATATCCAGGCCTTAATACAGCAAGCAGTTGAGCTCCCCATACCCTCACTTACCACTACAGAACACGATGGCGTTCCTACAAGTTTTATACCCATATTGGTTCCTGTATTGGTTATATGTATGTGGATTGGTTGGGTATTTCCTGCAACTTAGCTTCGAACTCAGCCAATCATCAATTGTAACCAACTCCAAAATCAAACAAAAAAGTGTAACTACAAAAGTTTTATTTCTTTAGATGACCTCAGTATTGGTCATGGCTCCAAAATAATTGCAGAAATAACACTAGCTTATTAAAGAGTCAATAAGTCTCATTGGATGTAACCTTGTCACGTTTTGAATGTATACAATGTTACATCTGTTCATCCATCTTACTATTATTGACATTAATTTATGTCTTTGTTCATTTTTATACAAAACAAATTGTTTTTTATGGTACGAGTTTGAACACTACTGATTTAAATAATTCTAAGACGTCAAAACTGGACAATTCTAATAATTCCAGCTGTTTTCCCGCAAAAAAACACATGTGGAACAGGCACCAGGCTGGACATTTTTTCTGAGAAACAACTAGTTACACAATCTGCATTTCCTATGAAAGACAACCTTAACCAAAATATGTATACTGTCATAAGCAAATAACCATAATAACACAACCAGAAGTTTTAAAAAATTCTAAGGCACCTTTCTAGAACACACAGGTAGGGATGCTGCCTCGTATTTCAGAACCAAAACTTCATTTGCACTTAGGTTTTGTGAACATTTCCAAATAGCATTTCCTCTACCAGCAAAATAATGAAGACTGCAAGCCTTGTTCTTGAGAAATGCAACATATGTATTTATTTGTATCTGTCTATCTATCCATTTATATATATATGATACTGGCAATACAGAAAATTGGTGAGAACAATGAAAGAATAATGCTGCAGAGGAATTTCCATCACAACTCATGAACAACAACATAACATGCATGTGTGATAAGTTATAACACTGTTTTATGATACATGCACAGCATAAGCCTCTTAAACATAGAGCAGAACCATCTTGTGATTTCTGCTGGCACAAAACCTGCTAAGAGTTACTGAGGCCTGATCTACATGAACAAGTATTACCCTTCTTTTACAAACATAAAAAAGTGAGCTCAGCAGTTTCACAAAGATTCATCCCAAGCAAGAAGAATCTGAGTCTCACCTCAAGATTTATGTCATAATTCTGTCTGTAATAAGACATCTGCAAAGTGGACATTCTGTGCATGCTACAGCGCATGTCTTGCACACTGCAAACAAATGAAAAGAAGTATACAATCCTATTAACAGGCTAAATCAGGTAAAAATAAACCATCAACAGAATAAATGTATGAGAACCATTGATCCTATACATGAATATGCATACAATCAATATTTAAGTGTACTCACAGTATGCAAAATGTACCAAATATCAGATAAACAAACCAAAGTAATGTGACTCACCAACTAATCAAGTTGAAAATACATAGATATTCTAACCACCTATGTTTTGAAAAATAAACTTGCAAAAAAATGCTCGCATATTGAAAAGAACAATATATCTTACAAACAAAATGCCGGCAAGGAAGGAGAACAGCTGCAGTTTGTGCCACAAAGCAAACTTTACAGAAGTTGTTATTACAGTCTCCATTATATGAGTCAATCAGACCACCTCTGAATCCTTCCTTTTCAGGCCTTTCATGCATTCGAACCTAGATAGCATTTCATAACATTCCACGACTATAAGTATCCAAAATCTTAACTCTCATTATACGAGAAAAGTTTTCAAACTACAATAAATACGCAGTAGTCATTTGTCTATGGTAAATTCATACATGATTTTCTGGAGATAAAATGAAACTACAAAGATATGCATAATATGACCTCATGTAAATGAAATATATGATAAATCAGCCACATTGATCAAATCCATCAAAATCACTATGCCACACTATGCCAAGTGTTACCTCCCCAACTTGCACTTAACAAATAAATCCCTAATCCACAAGGAGCCACCAAAGAGGGAACTACTATGATGGTTACCACTGTCACCTGAGCAACTTATCCTTTAAGCCAATTCTCCTAGGCCCAAAGGGGTTATCTCTAAGTAGGATTACTAATGCCAGGCAATGAAGCACAAGGCAATAAAAGAGTGTCTTTAGTGAAAAAATGTTTTTTGTATTTTTCAACGGAATTAAAAGAGTGATCGAGGGATGTAAAGATCCGTGCTTGTTATCAGACAAACCCTCAGTTCTTGAGATAAAGTCTTAAAGCTCAAGCAAGGCATTGGCATAACTAAAAGGGAAGCCATTGTCACCTCACCAACGCTTTTCTAGTATCTACACCCTAGACTGGCTCTACTCCAGCTCAAGGGGGGCCTCCCTAGAGGATAGGATTTCTATAATTCATGTAATAAAGATCAAGGTGAATTGAAGAAATTATTCTAGTGAAATGGTTTTTTATGAATTGAGTAAATAGAGTGGATGGAAGGACTGGCAACTAGTGCCTTTCCATTGGCAATGGAGTCAAATCAAGGCTCATATGGTAGGATTTCGTAATGATGGAAAGGGAGTAATATGGCTGAAACCCTCAAGCTACATTGACTCCTCTTTTATCCCAAATTGCATAAATCTGCCTAAAGACTTTACTAGAAACAACAACATCCAATACTTACAGAAATTATGATCTCCTAGAATGAAACATATCTGCATTTAATTAAGCATTGAGAAATAATGCAGCATAGACAATGTTCTCATTACCCAGCAAAAGTGGGTGACCTCATAGAAGAAAAGTTTCTCCCACACTCTACATCCAGCTGGTGAGCCAGCAGCCCTTAATAGCCACCACTAGCCAATGATGTGCCACTAGTCATCTCTGCCACCTGCATTAGTCATATGACTTCTCAAGCATCTTGCAAGCACACATGAGAGAAGGAGGGCTCCCAGTCAAAAGGCACTTTATTCATTTTGCAATAAATGTGCTTATGCTTGTTTGCACTTTAGTCTTTTGACATGGATTATGGGGTGACCCAGAAGAAGGAGGGGTTTTCACCATGATCTTGTTCCCTCACCCTAAATGGGGGTTAATCGTTGATCCTAGTCTAGTCACTAGTGCGACCTCCCCTAATGGCCCAAGTACGTATAGGAGGGGCATTACTTAGGAAGCCCTAATTGAGAATCGAGATAGGGTGTTCCATCTATCCTAATTCCATACTTACCACTTTCCATCTTACATTACAAACCCTATATTCCACCTCCATTCTTCAAGTTCAACTAACCATTGGTTCTCTAGGATTTGGCAACCATACATCCTCATACCTAGGTAGGGCCCAAACTTGGCCTTGAGAGATTGATGTGATTAAAATAAAAACAAAGAGCATATGATGGCCACAAGCAAAACAAGAAAAAGAATATCAAAATGGAAAAGATGGTCGAGACATACACATTAGCGCATGGTAAAAATCCTAACATGAGCTCTACCTCACTCATTATGCCCATCACTCGGTTCCTGAGCATGTGTTGCTTCTTTACATCATAAAGGAACCCTAGCATGTCCCATCCCCGATGGGCAATGAGCTACAACCACATTAAGATGTATTACAACTGTTATACATCATACAAAGCAAGCTCTAACCCTTTAAGCTATGAGTAGTAATACAAAGAAAAAGCAAGAAAAAGCAAAAGGCACACAAGAGGGGTGGAAAAACAAAGGTTAAGTTGGTAACTCATGCATCCACGAATGCTCCCTCCTGACATCTATACACTAAGGACATGGATCCCCATCATGTTGGTCCCTTTCACCATGGCACTTGGCCATGAAATCTTCCTCCATTCGTTACCATCATTGTTCACATAACACCTATTGAGTGAAGTGTGGAACGACTAAAAGTCAACGCTCATTGTGTGTTTCACAACATGTGCCAAATAGCCCCTCAAGAATCCGTTAACTCCAACGATGCGTCTGTATACTAACACATGTGTGTTTTCGTGTAATGGCAATCGTGATTCCAACAAGTGGTATCAAAGCCAAAGGTCTCGAGTTAGAAACACACCAAGGTCACACTGGGGGGGAGAGATTGTTGGCTGAATAAAAGTCAGTGTTCCTCGTGTGTTTCGCGACATGTTCCTACAACCGCTCGAGGATCTGTAGAAACACACCCAGGTCACACTGGGGGGAGAGATTGTTGGCTGAATAAAAGTCAGCGTTCCTCATGTGTTTCAAGACATGTGCCTACAACCGCTCGAGGATCTGTTAACTCTGGCAATGTGTCTGTTTACTAACACCTGCCGGTTTTGGTAAAACAACAATCATGATTCAAACATGAAGGGTGGACTAAGGAAATGTCACTTTCCCTTGGGCGATGGAAACACCTAATAGGGTGGTCCTTTAGCCACTCCTACCTAGGGAAGGAACACCATTGCAAGTGGAAAGCCCCAAATTTGAAAGGGAAGCCTTGTTTGTAGTGTCAAAATAGAACTTTACTCTCTAGCTTGGTCTACTTAGATGCAAAAATGATTATTGTACCTAATGATTTATTGCTTGCTATACTTTGTGATGTGATTGTTAGGTGGTTCCATAGCCTTGACTTGGGTCACCTTAACTGGTACCCAAGCCTTCAAAGAAACATATTGACACCCACAAGTAAAGCATTGAGAGCCATGGGACTCCACGTAGCAACAGAGCCTCACACACACCCTTGCGCACCTCCAACAACCACAATGTTCCAACACTTTGCCCTGCATTTCATGACTTTTCGAGATGATGCACTTGCACCCAACAAACCCCTAGACGACTTAACACTTCATGAGGGATGGCAATTGATCCAAGGACCAGATGAGGATGGTCTCACCCCTTGAGACATGGGAGGGCTAGCACCACCTTGTAAGCCCTCAATGTTGGAGCAAACACTGACGCTATGGCCATTTGGAGAACCATGAGACCACTTTTTGTGCCCCAAGTTGGATTTTGGAGCCCATGGAGAGATTTTGACAAAGCTCTGAGGGCCAACCCTCAAAGGTTGATTTTTAGAGCCTTCTACACTTTGTTTAGCACTCAAACGCCTCAACAAATGGGATGATGTTAGAACTTATGTGGGAAAATTGTGTTATTTTTCATCTAAGCTAGTGGGTCAGCTTGTGACCTAATGCATCATTTTGAATTGTTGATTTTTGGTAACATCGGATGTGCCTTAGCCATGAAAGTTGCTGGAGAGGCTAAGGCACATGAGATCTCCAAGACCCAAAAATCGTTTGGGGAAATTCCACCTTGACAGAGAGATATTAAAATAATTAATATTTTTAATGGGGTTCCTAAGTCTAAACTAGGAAATTTAAAATACTAATGTGTATTAATAAAATATGGGTGAGAAAGTTCTAAAGAACAAGGATCAACCCAAATCTAATCTCAGTCATTGATTACGGACTTAATCTTGGTCGTTGATTCGTCAAAAGGAAAAGTATAAGAGGAGGCTTGAGGGTCATTTGAAAACACACCAAGTTGATCAGTCAATTCAATTTTCTGGGGCGAGGTTTGCTAAGGATATCGAGCAAGTTATCTATTGTAGTGAAGGGCAGTTCGACAGAAGGCTGAGAATACATAGCAGAGAGGTAATGAGAGAGCTGGAGAGACAACGTAGAGCCTAGGAAGGCTGAAGCAGATTCAACCCAGACTGACGCAGAGGCTGAGGAGGCCAATGCAAAGGACACAGAGGGCCAAGACGCTGACGTCGAAGCCGCAAAGGTTGATGCAGGCAGCGCAGAGGGCCAAGAGGCTGACGCAAAAGCCGCAAAGGTTGACGCACGCAGCACAGAGGGCCAAGAGGCTGACGCAAAAGCCGCAAAGGTTGACGCGGGCAGCGTAGAGGGTTGCAAAGCTAACGTTGGGCTGAAGAGGCTACGCTAAGGTGATTTCATGCGCCAAACTAGGAGTTGATTAGCTGACATAATGTCGTAGGAGGGTGACGCAGTTCCAGAAGATAGCTTGGAGCAGGGTTCATTGTCCAGCTAAGGAACAATCGAAGTTACTGTGGGGTTATTCATTCAATTGTTGATTCGCCGGAATATGTCTTCGAAGAGAGATACTATTGCTTAGGACACTCTCTAAAGGGTGAGCCATTTCTGGCACCCTAGTTGTATTCAGAAAACTGCATAATAATAAAACCCTCATATCTGCTACACCGATTTTCCCGCATTGGGTTTTTCCGGGGGCGATTGTCCAAAAATAACGGTGTCCCTTGTGTTGTCCCAATTTAGTTCAATTGTTGATCTGTATATTTGTGAAGGCTGCTATTGTGTTTACTTCAATATTTATGCATTTAAATAACTTGTTAATGCAAAGAACAAGTAGGAGATAGTAAACTAGAAAATGCAGTAGGGGTTTCAAATGTGTTAGATTCAGAAATTTTCACATGAATTAACTTGTTATCTTAAAGGCTTCTAGGTTAAAATACATATTGTACCTCCTCATATAAATATAGGAGAGGACTACTTAATTTTAGTTATCATCACTTGCATATTTCGACCTTTCCAAAGAGAATTTGGCCCTTGTCTTGTGGAGGAAATTGGATCTATGAATGCATTTTGATATTTGGTGTTACTCGCTTGTCTTTGGAGCTATTGTCTTGGATCAATGGATGGAATTTCCTGTATGTTATCTTGTAACAGAACATTTTGTTGGATAAATCTTTTCTTTATGTCTAATGTATGGAATATATTGAATCTAGGGTTTTCTATTGTAAACTAATTTATTGTAAATCTATTTAGTAGAATCTAGATATCATTATTGCATACATTACTCATGAATAAGATGTGAATGATAATCCCTGTGGTGAGCGTTGATTAGCTCTCCCATGAAACCTCTTGATCTATTACATAGGTAATTGTAAGGGTTTTTGATGCTACGGCGTCAATTATCCTTCCTCCTTAGAAATTTTTAGCTACCTAATCTACTCATAAACTCCATCCTCCTAAGATGTAAGGCACTGGCAAGTCTTATGATGAACAACCCATTTTTCATCCATAAATTTATTTTTCTCCTTTCTCTAAATTTGGCCCCTCTAAGGCCAAGCATCCAAGCTAGGGCATTAAGTGAATTTCTAAGGAAGGATGTTTAGAATTGGAGAGTTGAAAGGCCAAGGGTATAGTTGGTTGCCTCAAAATCAACCCTCTTGGCATCCATTCACTTCAATTTTTTCCATAACTTTTCTTTCCCCAGTGGTTTGCCCTAGGGTAAACCCTAGCTAGGTTTTAGCTTCAACTTGGGGGCTATTTTAGGGTTTCATGTGCCTTGTCCTTGCTAAAACAATTTGTTGGAAACCCTTGCTCGTTGCCTTGACCTTTTGCCATCCCAACACTCAACCTATTAAACAAGCCCTAGATCTTGGGCCTCATAAATTCATCCTCTCTTGGAAAAATGATTTGCCTCCATTTGGTGATTAGAACCATGTACTCAAGATTTTCCCTTGGAAGCCTAAAAGTCATCATATACATTTCTACTTAGAATATCCAGCATAAGTGACCTCATATTGGGACTCCTCCCATTGGTGAAATTCCATAAAGAGCAAGAGGTTTTGGTTGTCATGACAGTGATCCATCACCCAATTGTTGTCACTTAGTCTAGTGATTTCCTTGTAGTGTAACCCACTCCAAAGGACTGCTAGAATACGCAGCAACAATTCCAAGGAAAGAACAATAGAACATTGGGAAATTCTAGCATGCATTTACTCCACAAACATATCTCAAGATATTTCAACAACAAGAGAAAAAAGCAATAGAGATCTGAAAGATTCCTAACCCACAAGATAATTTCAATTATCTCTAAAAGCATCCACTAGATATTCAACTAAGATCAAAGGGATTTCTCCCCTTGTTCAACCATGAGAAATAATAAATATAGAAAGCCCTAGTATAGGTTTGAGCTCTTTCATCTCCAACAAAATACCAATAGTTTCCATAGATATCCAAGGAATACAATAAAAGTTGAAATGAAATGTTGGGATTCACATTTTCCTCCTAGAACACACAATAAAATATCTAAGGAAAACAATACAATAAAGCCATCGAGTAATTAACTCTACGAGACAAGCCAAACAATAGTAAAATAATAGAGTTAGATAGCAACCATCTCCAAGAATGGAACTAGAAGGTAGGGGCTTCCTTTAGATGAGAGTTTTCCCAAGTGATAATCACCAAGAAATAATAAATATTCCACTCCATATGTGCACCTTTCAAGTTAAGTCTTTTGTTGTTCCCTTGAGATAGTTTTTGGCTAGAAAACTATGCCAAGGCACTAATGATGATTTTTCACAAAGGTTATGGTTCAAACTCTGCTCCACTAAATTAATGGCAAGTCAATACCTTTCAAGTATTCAATCAAAAGGAAAGTTCTAGAAAAATTTAAGGTCCTTTTCGCCCCTCCGATTTTAGTTTGTTTTGCACATCACTGTTTAATGCCCACAAACCATTTCATTGTAGTGTTGAAATTTCTAAGTATTACCCGTTAGAAATTTTATTGTATTCTCTGGTTTATTTCGCCTACTTGTTTAATAATTAACAAGTTATTTAACCATATAAATACTGAAATAAACACAACACAATCTCAACCATCTACAAATCAACAGCTGAAAGAAATAGACAAACACACAAGGAACACCGTTATTTTTTGACAATCGTCCACGAAAAAACCCAACTTGGGAAAATCGGTGCAGCAGTTTTGAAGGTTTTATTATCAAGCAGTTTTCTTGAGTACACTGGGTGCTAAACTGGCTCACCCGACAGAGAAAATAATCTGGCAGTAATACCTCTCTTCAGAAGCAGATATTTTGAAAGTCTGCTCCACGAAACCCTCTCCAGCGCCTCTCTGAAGCACTGCATCAGCCCTCTTGGCCTCTATGTCAGCCTGAAACCCCTTGCGTCAACCCTCTTAGGCTTTGTGCAGCCTCTCTGGCCCTCTGCGTCACTCACACAGACCCTTCTGGCCTCTGCACAGTCATTGCTAACCTCTGCGTCACTCCTGTTGCTCTGTGTCTGCCTCTGCGATGGTCTTCCAACACTATCTTCGCCTCTCTACCTTGCACTCACTGCAACTCTACTCACTGGTTCGATTTCTCTTAGCAAAGCCCGCTCTAGAAGATTGAACTGACTGATCACTCTGGTGTATCTCCAACTGACCCTCAAGCCTCCTCTTATACTTTTTTTGTTGAGTCTTCAACGACCAAGATTACATCTCTAATCAATGGCTAAGATTAGATTTGGCTTGAGCCATGTGATTTAGAACCTTTTAACCCAGTTTTACATTAATACTCATTAATATTTTTATTTTCCTAAGTTTAGACTTAGGAACCCATTAAAAATATTAATCATTTTAATATCTCCTTCATTAGGCAGAATTTCCCCAAACGATTTCTAGGCCTTCGAGATCTCACGTGCTTTAGCCTCTCCACCAATTTTCATGGCTATAGCACATCCGATGCTACCCCAAATCAACATGTAGTTGATATATAAACATGAATATGCATTCAAATAAAAACATTACTAGGCTACCTCGGATCTTTAACTTTAACTTTCAGCTGATAAAATAAATTTCACACAAGCATGCACACAATTGAACACTTTTTTCGTCAATCTCTAACCTTGGAAAAACCTACAAGGGGAAAACAAGTCTATAAGAGGATTTCTATTACAAATCTTAGAGAATTAATTACAGTATTAAATCACAGGTGTACTTATCTCTCCCCTTTAAAATTGTACCAGCCACAAGGAGATTGCATCACAGTCTAGAAACTCCTTCGACATGTTCAACCATCACAACATTGAAACTCGTGTCACATACTGAACTTTCCAGCATCAAATCTCATGTCGCTGTTGAGTTTTCTCTACTCAGAAAAATGAGCCACTGGACTAACAATTTAACCCTAAAACTTCACACAAAGGAAACCTCTAGAAAAACTCACTGAGACACTACCCTCAGCACTTCGGAATTGATGTTGAGACTCTCTCTCAACTACTCGAACTGTGTGCTAGACCCACAAGGTAATTCCTTGAATTGTAAGCCAATGCACAACCTTTAAACCCCAAAAATCATGTCTTAGGTCTACACTCTCTGCCTAGAATTTGAGATAGTCAGACCAGTCTCTTCTACATAAAAATCAAAACCTTTGTCTGATTGATATCACTTTGAATTTTGCATTCTCCCTCCTTGATTTTTAGGCCTATAGGAACAGTAATAAATGCATTTTCCCTCCTTGAAACTATGAAAATTCCTTAAATTGCATCAATTGGAGTTTATTCTTCATAGCAGTTTATTTGTTTTACAACAAATAACGAATAAATCACACTACAATTCTTCACAATAAAACATATGTTGCAGATGTAAAATCGAGAACTGAGGAATAGATGCACACACATAAAAGTCTACACAATTATTTTGGACTAAAAAGTCCCCGGAAAAAACCTGAAGGGAAAACCAGTGCAGTAAATGAGGGTTTATTTTATTATTTTGAAGCATAAAGAGTACAATAATATGGATGCCCAACTGACAATCCTCTAGCAATATACTAGAAAAAATATTTGGAGAAGATTTTCTCCCTTTGCCATCAAATCAGCCTCTACTAGCTTGCTCGCACCCCACACAAACTCGCTCTGCCTCAAAATAACACTTCTGGCTCTGGGTAATACACATAGCCCCAGATCTGCTTCCTTCTGGATTGTTTAGGCTCCCTCCGTCTCTAAAAAATTTTCACTCTGGCTGCTAGACTCACATCTAACCTATATCAATTGAAACAAACCCTTTTTGGCAACTTGCTCTATTGGACTGGCTAACTCGCATTGTCTGGAAGGCTCACTCTACAGAAGAATTCAGCCTCTGTTTTCCTGCCTCTCTGGCACTGTAAAACTGTTGGGAAACTCTCTGGAATCCTTCTTTCTGAATTTTTGTTGCTCTCTCTCTCTAATGCTCTCCCTCTCGCTCGAATTGCAGCCTCACTTAAGTTGTGAACTAGGTAGCTTGACTTCCCTAGATGACTAATGCTCTCACAATTGTGTCACTCTCCATCCCTTCAGGTTGCACTTATAATCTCTCATTGAGACTGCAACAACCAAGATTAAATCTCCATCAACGGTTGAGATCAATTAGACATCATGAATACAAGTCTCTAGAGCATTCTCGGACATCTTTAATTAACCAACTTTCCTAAGTTAGACTTAGGAAATGATTAAATTATTAGCTAGTTAATTTCATTAAGTTGTTTCGAAGGCATATCTCGTAAAAACATTTATGGATTATAGAGAACCTATGTTCCTTAGCCTCTTAGCACCATCTGAGAGTCAGACTAGAGCACATGTTCGATGCTACCACCATAATAAAAAACTAACACTCCCTCTTAGCGAGGAAGGTGTTCTCTCTCCCCATCTTCTCTCCACTACAACCTGTAGTTGGACAAATCATGTTGTTGATATTTGACATTTGTTCCACCTCTTTTCTTCACATCTCAATTGATCTAACTCCCTGCCACTGGAAATCACTGTGAAGAGGACAATTTGGCAAACAATGTCCACAACCAATTGTGCATACTCTAATATACCTCACATTGTTGCTACCACTGCTGCAATAGTGAGTCCAAACTCAACTGGTCTTCCCCTGAAACAGAACTAGGAAATCTCTCCCAGATGGAAACTCCCTCTAGGAGTCTCACTCTGGTTGGAACTGCTCCTGCATTCTACAACTAGCCAATTCACATTACCTCCTCCAATCACACAAATTTCCTGCAACTACAGTTGGAAACTTGAAATCTCCTGATCTGTTGTGTCCCTGTAATTGGCTCTGCAATTGTCCCTTAAGACTCTGACTGCAACAAGTTTTGCTTTGTCTACTAAGTATTTCACTACGCCCAACTATCTTTGCACCTCTCAAGTATTTGACTACAACTAGCTCTACACTATCTCTCAAGATCTGACTTCTCTAGTTGAACATTGATCTTGTTACTTTGTATTGTGGGTTCTCGTAGCAAAGGAATTAATCTATCTGAAGAATAATGTTCAACGCACAAATCTTGCCCAATCCTACAACTCTAAAGCATCATGCTACTCCTCCATCTAGAGGTATAGCTACTACTAATGTGAACTCCCTCAATCTACAAGTCAACTCATCTATCTCCGCTAAAACTATCATCTACTCCTACCCCTTCTTGTCCTTCTTTCTCTTTGGACATTGAGGGGCGTTGTAACCAAACTCACCACATCCGAAGCATTTGACCTTTAACAAATCCTTTCTTCTTCTTCTCACCTCCCATTGAGTTTTGTCCCCTACTAGGCCCCGTTTTTGCCTTTCCTTTACTAGCAAGGGCTACGTTCTCCTCTTGCTCATCCTCCACTTTCATTCCTTTGTTGTTGTTACTAATGGTACCTTCTGTGAGGCTAAGTCTCAACTCTTTCTAAGTGAAATCACTCCATAGGTGATCCTATCCTAAAAGTGTGTCTCATCCAAAGATATATTGGACGAATCTACACCACTCCTTGGAAAACCCATTTAGAGCTGTACACACCAGCTCATCCTCAGACCATTTCTCCCCAATAGTTGCAAGCTCATCTCGGACATTCTAAAGTTTGGTGAGAGAGGAAGTAATGCCTTCACCCTTTTGCTTCATAGTGGTGCTCATCTTCTCTTTGAGGATCGTTTTGCGATTCTCAGATGAATTCTCATACAACTTTATGAAAGCATCCCACATATCATGCAACATGCACAATGACACGATCCTGAACACCACCCAAGATCATTCTCTTAGCTTTGGCCATCTCTTTTTTTAAGGTAGCCAACTGTTGTCAATCTGTTGGCACTGCCATGACATTTGTCACGAACTCCTTCAGACCTTGCTTATCCAAAAAGAATTGCATTTTGGCCTTCCAGACACGAAAGCTAGATGTTCCATCAAGTTTGTCTTGATCCTTGAGTCCTATTGTGGCCATCTCTATGAAACTCAAATAAACTGAAGACTAGATCTGGAGATCTCTTTGTCCTTCCTGCTAGGCTTTCCCTTTGCTACTTGCACTCCTCTATGGAATGCGCAAATCTCCCTCTGGAAGTCCTTCTCTAGATGATACACTGCATGCATCTGCTCAGTGAGACTACTCATTTTTCCTTCAGAGTGTCCTTTTCAGGGAACTAACACACGAATTGCAACCTCTACAACTCAAACTGGCTATCTTGGCATACTCGCACTAGCATATTATTTTATTTGCTATGACCCTTTACTACTGGAAATTATGGGTCACCTCTAGAATTGTAAACCCTTTGAGAAATCTGCAAATCACCTTCTCATGTGCTTTTGTCTTCCTGCTCAACACAGATCTACAACTGCAACCCTTGCTACAAATCTTTCTCATGAGAACTTCTTCCCGATGACCACATTGTCTGCAAAATTTGCTTTTGTTGCTATTTGAATTTTCCTCTGAACTAGATCTAGAAACCGAACCCCCTGCCTCTGAAATTTGCACCATTGGCTTGGCCAGCACAGATTTAAACCCTATGATTCATATCTCCCTCTGAAACTACATGATTTGTCGATCTTTCGCCTCTAAGCCTCGGATCTAATTAACAATGCACTAATACCATGTGAAAATTCCTTAAATTGTAGCAACTGGAGTTTACTCTTCTAACTTATTAGCAATTTATTTGTTATATGGCAAATGACGAATAAATCACACTCTTCACAATAAAAAATATGTTGCGGAAGAAAAATCATGAGCTGAGAAATAGATGCATGCACCTAAAAATAGACACAATTATTTTGGACAGAAAAGTCCCTGGAAAAAAACTCAAAGGGAAATCAGATGCAACAAATGAGGGTTTATTTTATTATTATGCAGCAAATTGGAGAGTACAATAATCTGAATGCCCAACTAGCAATGCTACAACAAATATACTAGAAAAATTAATTGGAGAAGATATTCTCCCTCTGCGATCAAATCAGCCTCTATTGGGTTTGCTCGAACCCCACACTAGCACACTCGCTCTACCTGGAATTCACACTACTGGCTTTGGGCAATACGCACAACCCTGGATCTGCCTCAAATTGGGTTGTCTAGCCTCCCTCTGCCTCTGGAAAATTTTTGCTCTACCTTCTGGACTCATATCTAACCTCTGACAACTTAAACGAACCCTTTTCGACAACTCGCTTTGTTGCACTAGCTAACTCGCACTATTTGGACAACTCTCTACAGAAGAATTTGGCCTCCCTTTTTTTGTCTCTCCAGTACTGAAAAACTATTGGGAAATTCTTTGGAATCCTACTCTCTAAATTTATGTTGCTTCCTCTCTCTTCGATCCCTCTAGCTCGAATTGTGCCCTCACTGAAGTTGTGAGCTGGGTAGCTCGATCTACCTAGATGACCAATGCTCTCACAAGTGTGTCACACTCCATCCCTTCGAGTTGCTCTTATACTCTCTCTTCGAGACTTGAACAACCAAGATTAAATCTCCATCAACAACTCAAATCAATTAGACTTCATCAATAGAAGTCTTTAGAGTAATCTCGAACATCCTTACTTAATTAACATTAATTAATGTACGTTCCTAAAATAGACTTAGGAAATAATTTAATTATTGGCTAATTAATTTAACTAAGGTGTTTCGAAGCCATATCTCGTGAAACTGTTTCTTTGTTATGGAGACCTTGTGTTCCTTACCATCTTACCACCATCTGAGACTACAACATATGTCTGATGCTATCACCACATTCAAAATCTAATAGAAACTCGCATTGGAGATGAGTATTGTAGCATCCTCCTCTTCTTCACTACTATAGTAACTCATTCTCTCCACTTGCAAATCATTGTCACAACCCATTTCTCCTTTAGCAAAATCATTGTCGTAGATTCTCTTCTTTGGCTATCTCAAGCTCTTTTTCCTTAAGCAAAAACACTATTGTAGGTTCTTTTCTTTTGTTATTTCAGCCTCCCCTTGAAGCTCTCTCAACCTCCTCTTCTCCTCTCCTCTTCTCCAACCTTGCACTTGAAGAAGCAAGGAGCTCTCCTTGTCTTTCTCCCTTTTTAGTCTCTCATAATGAGGTGAATCCCTAACCCTATGAACAAGGGCTGAGATTATATCTTAGCTCTCTGTGATCAAGGGTGGAGATATAATCTGCCATTGACCCCCTTTTTATGTCTCTCCCCTCATTAATTAGCTCCCTAGTCACTTTAATGTTGTTTTTGTGCCTTGCACTTTTTTCCACATAAAGTCACTTTATAAACATAAAATACCTTTTATAATATAAAGCAGTGTTTTAAGAACCGGCCGAGTCAACACCAACCCGGCCGAGTTGGTCCGGGTCATTGGCCTGGGCCTTGAAACGGTGCTCAACCCGGTTCGGCCGGCCGAGTCAGCAATGACTCGGCCGAGTCATTGCTGACTCGGCCGAAACGGCCGGGTCTGCATAAAAACAGCCGGGTAGCTGGGCGGGTAACTCCAGACACAAACAGAAAATTTTTAAGTGTTTTTTGTGGATTTCAAATTGGTTTTAGGGTTGGTTTGGACTCCAAACAGTAATGTAATAATGCCAATAGATCTTTGGGGTCCATATCCCCCTCCCAAAACCTATTTAACTCACCCAAGAGCTCTCATTCTCTCACAGCAATCTTATGCATTTGAGTGAGAGTCTTCTTTGAGAGTTAGTGAGCAGTTCTTGAGCTTGTTTTGGAGCAGCAGTGAGGAGTCTTGGAGGAGCATTGTAGCTGGAGTGAGGAGCTTCTTGGGCAACCATTTGGAGCAGCATTGAGGAGCTGATTCTTGGAGCAAGCTTGAGGAGGCAGTTTGTGCCTGGAGGTATTTTTTTTCACCTCTATAAATCTGTTTTTGCTTAGTAAATTTGAGGTGCATATCTAGAAAGCTTAGAGACTGTTTTTTGTCAAATAAATGAACATTGAATCAAGGTTTTTTTTTTTTTTCATTTTCAGATTGTTTGCTTTCATTTCCTATTCCAAAAATGGCACCTAAAGCAAGAGATGTTGCATGGGCATATGTTGAAATGGTTGATAGTCAAATGCAATGCAAATTTTGCCATAGGAAAATTAAGGAGGGTCCAGGGGGCATTAATAGGCTGAAGCAACACTTGGCAGGGATTAGAGGCCAAATTACCCCATGTGAATCACCAGAAATTGGGGAGATTAGGCAGAATATGTTGGCCAGCATTGAGAAATTTAAACAAGATAAGGCTAGGCAAAAAGAATTACAGGCTGAAATTGGGAGGAAGAGGGAGATACAAAAAATGATGGGTGCCAACCCCCATTATGATTTTGAGGGTTCTTCCTCTATCCCTCAAACCAATGCATCCAATCCTTTCCGATATGTTCCTCCCTCTTTTGGTTCTATTCAAGATAAGGGAAAGGGTAGAATGAAAAAGGGTGATGTGACTATCAAAAGTTATTTCACTCCGGCCTCCTCTCCATCAGATGCACATGGTCCTGAAATTGTTAAACCTCAAATGCAGCCCACTTTAGATGACCATTGGAAGAAAGAATTGAGGGAGATTGCTTGTGATTACATAGCTAGATGGTGGTATGATGCTGATATCCCCTTTAATGCTGCTCGTTCACCATATTATGAGCCTATGTTTGATGCCATACATGCTGCTGGAAAAGGTTTCAAAGGCCCTACTATGCATGAGTTAAGGGGGGTTCGTTTGCAGAAAAAAATTCAATCCATTAATGAGTATTTGCAAGAGTTCAAGAACTCATGGGCGAGAATAGGGTGTACAATCATGTCAGATGGATGGACTGATCAAAGAAACCGTACCATCATTATCTTTCTTGTATTCTGCCCACAGGGAACCATGTTCTTAAAATCAGTTGATGCATCTGATAAGGTAAAAGATGGCCACTTGTTGTTTCAGTTATTGGATCAGGTTGTTGAGGAGGTGGGGGTGGCTAATGTTGTGCAAATCATCACAGATAATGCCTCTAACTATGTTCTTGCTGGTAAACTGTTAGAGGAAAAACACAAGACCATCTTTTGGACCCCATGCGCTGCACATTGCATAGACCTCATGCTTGAGGATATTGGAAAATTAGAATGGGTTAGAAACACTGTAGATCATGCCAAAAGCATAACAAAATTTATCTACAATCATACTTGGGTTTTGAGCCTCATGAGGAAACACACT
>APFE031298360.1:19169-43206 GCA_000404065.3 Pinus taeda | reverse complement strand
TTAAAATCTTCAAAATTATGTTTTTTTATAAAAAAACTAAATATTTAATGTATTTTTTACAACGACCGAGTCATTACCATTTCGGAGTCGGAGTTGGAGTCATTGCTCGGCCGAGTCGAAGTCGGAGTCGGAGTCTTAAAACATTGATATAAAGTACCATGTACTTTTTCTCATAAAGTCATCTCACATAACTTTAATAACTCATAAAGTCACTTACTAAAAAGGTATCCCATGTGTTTTTCGTAGGCCAAAGGAAAGAAGCACTAAGAAACACACCCTCGGTACCTTTTTTCTCAAAAAAAGCTTCCAACTAAGGAAAATGACAAATTGATTTAATTTGAGGTGGAAGGAAGAAAGGAAGGAATACTAAAACATTCAGTGAGTGTTTAAAACTTGTTATTGAAGAAAACATAGGGGAATAATATGCTAAGTTTTTAGAACAAAACAAGAACTTCAGTTTTATGAAATATCGACAATAATCTAATCAATCATTTAGAGGTATGATAAAAACAAATTGATCCTATCATAAATCTTTGTGTACAACATAACCTTGCTAGAAGTTAGAGAAATCGATTCTCGATTTAGCCACAAGGATATTTCACATAACCTCAAATAATTACACAGATGAAAACAAAGTGTAAACTCACATAGGAAACTGATATAAAAGAGATACACTACCAACAGCTAAAAGTTGAATCTTTTGATTATAGTTGTAGAAAATATTGTCCTCAAATACAAAATATGATTTAACCCTAAGACTCCAAACCCTTTTCTTGAGTTATTACTCAATTTTTATACAAAAATAATACAATGGATTATTGTTGCAAAAAGAAACTTTATAGGAACAAAACTCATAAATTAGAAATAGGTTACTTGTTGACCATGTACATGTCAACAGTCCAAGAAGCAAAGTATAAAGCAGTGGAATAAAATTTGAGTCATGATCATCATTGAAATCCCAAATTCTGCTTTTGTTTTGTAAAAATGATTCTAGTATGACTATTAAGCCATGTAAAAACACCTAGGTAAGCCTATGATTTTTGTTAAAGGGTTTCACTTCAAGAAGTTTATTAACCTCCCCAATTATTTGTGTTTGTAAACACGGATAATTGGTAGAGTTTTTCTCCCAGAGTCTCAGATATGCCCCAAAGCTAGGGTGAAATTTGTGGATAGAGTCTTAGGTGAGTCCTAGTGTTAAAGAGTCGATGTATTTTTATCATACTAGATAATGTGTCTTGTCGCAAAATTTGGTCGAGTCTTAAGAGGATGTGTCTATGTGTAATTTTCCCTTCTAAGGGTTGATTTTGTAATGTCTTCATGTAAAAGTGCATCTAGGCATATTTTTGTTGAATAGTTCCTCATAAGCAAAACACCATTACCAAAATATTTTTTAGATTCAGTTGGAGGGTGGAAAAATATTTAATCCCCTCTTGAGTCTATAATTTCATTTTCTAGCAAATATAGAATAAAATTAGCCAAAAATTATCAAAAAAATAAAATGAAAGGAAAAATTAATTACTCTCAAAGTGGAATAATTATTCAAAAATTATTGAGACTATTTTCAAAGGAAAAAAATAAAATTCAAGTCAAAATAAAAATAAAAAACTCATTTTCAAGGTAGAAGGACCCAAAATTTCATTGGACCCAGAACATTATTTTCTCTACAGATCAAATTTTTGGACTAAGCAGTTAAATATTTTTCACAACTAATGATAATTCTATTTTTTGGAGGACCTTCATGGTCCAAAAGTCAAAGTTTAACTCCTCCAACACAGAGAACAAGGAAGATCAATTTTTTTTGGAGATGTGTACCAACTAGTCAAGGGTTCAAAATTTTTTCTTAAGGATCAAGCAATGGATCGAGCTACTAGCCATTATTTTCCATTTAGAGAGGTTGATCCCTCTCATTCTCTATACAAGGAAGCTTTCTAGCTCCTCACTGCAACGGAACTTCATCTTCTGATCTACTGAGCTACGCTTTGCTGGAATATTTTTCTAGAATAATAAAAGTCTTTGGGATTTCAATTCAAAGTTTCTCTCTCTTGATGATTCATGGTATGTGCTGAATAATTTTAATGCTCTAATTGTGTCCATTGTTGAAGATTATTGCCTCATAGCCAGTGGTTGGATTATCAATTAGCACAGGTATCTTGCTTTAGGTATTGGGCTAGAGTAAACACATTGAAGCTGGCAGATCTAGTGGGTATCTCTAGATCTCTGGTCTTATTGTGTGAATTGAACCCGTCTAGAACTAATAATCTATCTCGAGTGTGTGTAGGGATCTTCAAGTGATTCAATGCTTGGGAAACCCCTAGGTACATGAACTTTGAATTGATCACATCCTGTTTCGACTCTGAGCTTATCTAACAATTTGAGTTGCAAGGTTTTGGCTAGTACATGAAATAAAATATTTACTTCGATTAATTATTTTCAAATTTCTACTTAGCTAAAAGGATTCATTTGCTAATTAGAGCTCAAATTTAATTGTGAAAAGTGTATATAAATTGTAAGTATTTTCTACTAACCCTCGTAATTACTTGTTATTTTATATCATTATTTGGGGTTTTATTTTGAATTTCTTCTAGATATTGAGCTTGGCTCTATTTATTTGACTTGCAGGTGCCAAAAGATCAAATTTTGAAAGATAAATTCTAAGCGTGAGGATCCTAGCCCTCACCTAGCCTAGACAGCTAAGGTTTGGGCAGTGTTCATCCTTTGGAAGGGTCGTCTAGCCAAGAGAAGGAAGTCATTCAATTTTTGGAGGTGGATATATAATCATGATACTAAGATCTACAAGATCCAGGTGCCAAAAACTGAATTTCTAATGTCCTTGTGGAATTCACTCGTCCTGGAAGGCCTATTTGTTGCACAAACTAGGGTTTTCTTAAGTGTTTAACATCTTAAGTGGTTTTGCAGGTGGTTTCCTTGAGGTTAGGGTCATTTTGAGCTTTAACAAATTTTATTTGCAGGAGGTGGTCGTAGGGATTTTGAGGGCATTTGGCCTTGCTACAGCGCAAATAGGCCTATTTCAGCCTAGCTGCAACCCTCAAAGGGCCTATAAGCCATTTCCAGAGGCCTATTAGACCTCTAAGACCAAGTCGCAGACATAATTACGCCATAAAGACATAGTTGCAACCTTTGGTAGCTTGGAAATTGGATTGCAAATCGATTTTGAAGCTAACTCTTTATGTTTGCAAGCCCAATCACAAATTTGGCAAGGGTTTTATCGTGCTTTCTCATTGGTAATTTGTCATTTTTTGTTTGAGGGCTAGCAAATTAGTTTTGCAAGCTTGAGATCAAAACTTGGAACAAGTTTGTGGGCTTGGAAAACCATTGTATCTATCACACTATCCATACAATCTTCATCACTAGCATTTGGAGGCCTTCTAGGCCTAGCCGCATACACTAAAAGGTTTGATCTATCATTTTAATAGGGTTGGAAGGCTAATCATTATGGTTGCAACTTGCAAGTGTTAGAGAGCTCAAACGACATTATTTTGGTGCCTCAACCAACCAAGTTCGCCATTAAAGGAAGGTTCCTAGGCCTTAAGTGTTTGATCTCTCTAACCTTTCCTCTTTTCCTGACTGTCACATTAATAACCATATCAAAAGCTAATCATAGAAGTGGCTTAATCTCATAACAATCATGTTAAGAAGAACTAAAAACACACTAAATAAGCCTAAGAACCTAAAGGATTAGCTCACATTAAGTAAAGGCTTATTCATCATTCTTAATGTGTGATTTTGGGACCATTTTTACAATACTAAGTGGTTGGTCTAATTGGTACATTTCTTAGTGATCATTGAATGATAAGGACATTGGTGCATTGGTCTCTCTTTGGCTCTTGAGGATAAGATAGAAAAGCACTTTTGCATATTAACTCTTTGCCTCTCGCATTCTTGCATCATCCATAGCTAGTCAGATGCATTTGTTAGTCTCTTCATACATTCCATATCACTATTAGCAATCTCATCTAATTATTTACACTAAAAAATTAAAACACAAGGGTTAGTAAAATAATTTTACAAAATTATTCACATTATTTACAAATAAGAATTACAAGCTCTAATAAGTGGATCTAACATTATTGCTCACTTGAATTAGAGGAAAATTTGATTGGAGAAATAAAATTTTAGTTGTATTCCATGGCCAAGTTGTTGCACACAAAATGTTAGATAAGACTTGGAAAATTGGAAGAGGGTTTTTACACTTCTTTTCTTGGGAGTTGGTTGGTCCAACCGAAGAATTCCCCTCACGCCCAATATCTGAATATCGAATTATCTCTACAGGCTTGAAATAATGCTATTAGATCATAAGGGGCTAGATACACGTTAAAACCTTCAAGATCTAGAGATGCCTAGCAGATCTAGTGAGCTAGATTGCTTTTGTGAAACCAGTACCTAATGCAAGATGCATGCGCAAATAGATAATCCAACCACTGGCAAATGAAATAATAATTGAAGCAGTTATTTTCAATAGAGCATTAAAGCATGATTCAAATTATCATTACCATAAGAAGAGAAAAAGGAACACGAACAGAAGATAAACCCCCAAAGTCTTTGATTTTATTAGTGCAAGATAAAATTACATCTACTAGTTTGACTCACAGCTTGCTTAAGATTTTTCATTTCAATGCATCTATTGTTGCAATGAGGGGCTTAATAGCATCCTTATATAGAAAAAATGAGAGTGTAGGAACCCTCCAAGTGGAAAACGGATAGCTTGACTTGATCCTGGAGAATAACGGCTACTTGATGCTTGATCCATGACAAAATTAAATCTTGTCCCTTCATTTGGAAGAAAAAATCGAATTTGTTGATGAAGGCCTTGATCCCGTCCAAAAAATATTTTTTCCAACATTTTTTTCCTTGCAAATTGATCCTTAACAAAACCACCATGGTCCAAATGTTTGATTTTTCTTAAATATCGATTTTTCCTTTGATGGAGGACCTCACAAAATTGATCTCTTGTAGACCCACGAATTTTTGAGGGATTTTCCTCCTTGGAATTGAGTCCTTCAAATTTATTCTTTCTTTGGAAGGTCACTTTTCTCCAAAATTTATTTTTCCACTTGGAGAGACGTTATTTTTCTCTCATTTCAATTTTTTGAGTAATTTTTGGCTATCTAATTCTCTTTTATTTTTGCCAAAAAAAAAAAAAAAAATGACTCTAGAGGGAATTAAACATATTTTCCACCCTCCAAGTGGGTCTAAAATATACTTTGGCATTGGTGTCTAACTATGAGTAACCATTCACCAAAAATATTCCTGACAACACTTTTGCATCAAGATATTACAAGAATCGCCCATAGAAGGGGAATTTTACAATAGACACCTCTTAGACTCAACCAAATTCTGCAACACAAGACACATGATCTAATATGATAAAAATATATAGACTCGATAACACTAGGACTCGCCCCTTACCAACGAATTCAACTCTAGCTTTGGGGGATGCTTGGGAGAAAAAATTTGCTAATTATTCATGTTTACAAACACAAATAATTAGGGAGGTTAAAAAAACTCCCTAGAATCAAACTAAGTTTACTTAATTAGAAAACCTCCATGTACTTTATCTGATTTATTCCTACCTACTTGTTATTTTCCTTAACAAGTTATTTACAGTGTAAATACAGAAAATAAACACTAGTGCATGCTCAACATATTACAGATCAGAAACTAAAAGAAACAGAAACAAACACACCATATGACACCATTATTTTTGGACTAATGTCCCCGGAAAAACCCATTGTGGAAAAACCGGTGCAACTATCTGAGGGTTTTCTTATTAAGCAATATCAGAGTACAATCTGGGTGTCGAAACTAGCCTAACCAACACAGAATTTCCTTGGCAATAATACCTCTCCGTTTCTAACAAATCTCCTAGCTAAAACCCCACATAATCCTTCCGACAGCTACTCAACACAAATCTACCCCAGAAACCCCAGCATCAGCCTCTCTCTAGACTGCGCCAGCCCCTCTCTGACCCACACTGGCCCTGTGTCACCTCGGATGGGTCTACGTCAGCCCTCTGGCCCTCTGTATCAGCAACACTGGCCTCTCTAAGGCTCTGTGCAGCTCCCGGCTTCCTCCGTGTGGCCCTGCGTGAACCCTGGTTGGCTCTGTGTCATTCTTCTTGGCCACTGCGCTTCTCTCCTAGCACTATCTCTGCCTCTCTATCTCTCTGTACTCAAATGCCCCTCAGTTGCATCTCCTGATCATAATTCTATCTCTCTTAGCAAACCCCGCACTAGAGAATAGAATGATTGATCACTCTGGTGTACTCGCCAAGTGACCCTTAAGCCTCCTCTTATATTTTTCCTATTGATATATCACCGATCGAATTTAAGTCCCTAATCAATGGCTAAGATTAGATCTGGCTTGATCCATGTCTTTTGGACCATTCTAACACAGATTCATATTAATACACATTAATATTTTATTTTCCCTAAGTTTAGACTCAGGGACTCCATTAAAAATATTAATTATTTTAATATTTCCTAATCTATTTAGAATCTGCCCAAACCCTTTCTAGGTATTGGAGATCTCATGTGCCCCAACCTCTCCACCAAATTTGGTGGCTAGAGCACATTCGATGCTACCCCAAATCAACAGGGCGACCTTGACAAATTGTCTTATAACACAAATAAATTCATAACTCCATGAATACTCATTGGAATTGGATGATCTTTAGATCAATCCTACACCTCTCAATGAGAGGGATCCAAGAAAAATATCAGCTGCCATAAATAAGATGACCCACATGGAGTTTGGCCCTTGTTGCCAATTTTAGCACACATTAAGTCTATGCTAATAGCATTGCTTCAGTGAATAATCTTGATGGTGTTTCACCAATTGCATTTGGTATTCTTGTAATCTTGTGTTGAAGAGTAACATTTAATGATCTTGGCTACAATTGATTTGAAACATTGAAGTATAATAGTATCTCATTGAAGTAAGCTAATTTTGTCATCATGTGTATTCTCATCCTAGATTAGAATTGCATAATTAAAGCTTACCTCCAGGCATAAACGCAATTGATAGAAATTGAGGGCCACCATCTTCATCCAATTTGAGAAGTTGGACCCTCATTCACGGTTAACATAGGTGCCCTTCCAATTCTCTTGTGGGCAATCCCTTGTAGGAACAGAGGCACTTGGGTAGTTGGAGATCCTAGGAGGTATTGTTAATGAGATCGTACCCTCCTTCCCCAACACTTTTCTCTACAACTTTGTTTGACTACCTTCAAAACAATTGAGGAGAAGGCTTCACTTAGATTAGGCATCTAACTAAAAATAACCAAGATCTTGCATTTCACATTTAGATTAGATCCCTCATTTCATCTAGGATAGGTTTTGCATACCATTCTTGCAACATTTGTCTATCCGATAACCAGCCATATTTATCATTGTTGTGCAAATAATTTCTAATTCTAAGACACCGGTATGTCACTGACATATCTTGTTAATCTAAATGTTTGTGTTCCAATTCTTAATCAACTTGCTATGATATTCATCTGTATCTCCTAAACGTGTTGACTCTCAACAAGTTCCTCATCGTTTTCCTTCAAGGACTACCCCCCTTAGCATGCCTTAGGAGATAGCTTAAACAGAGTGGGTAGGAATCAAAGTGATAACCCCTGCCCTGAGCGTTGTCGTAATGGGTGTACAATTCGGGCGACAACAATGCCAAAATGAGCTCCATCGAGTGGCTATTTATATGCGGACTATAAAGATCAATTTCCTTTGGTGGGTCTGACTTGTTCTTGGAGATCACCTTAGACAAATACATAAATGTAACATTTCTTCATGGTTTTCCAATGGAAATTTTGACCAAAGCCGCCCATTTTTAGCATGCAGTAAGGAAATTTCGGAAGTATTTCCAAGAGGACGAGTTCAAGAAATTGAGAGGCAAAGTAGTTGAAGCGCAGAAGAGGCCAAGTTGTGGAAAGGTTGATTTATCCAGTGGGTCGATTCTCTTGAGTGCCTGGGAGTTGTCTAAGGAAGAAAGGAGAGGACCAAATTGTTGGTGCTGAAGGTTGAATTCTTCAGGAGGTTAATTTTCTGGTGGGCCAAAATCTTGGGACCGACAGTTTTGGTGCAGATCAAGTTACAAGTTCCAACAGTGCATTTTTTCTATGTATTTATCTCTATGGGTCTAGGCCTAGATTTTCCTGAGCATTTTAATGAAGGAAAATTGTTGTGGGTGTAAATTTATTGTTGTGATGTGATTGATATTTCTAATTTTATTTTTCCGCTACAAATATTTCATTTCAAAAGTTAAATATTGTTGAGAAATCTAGGGAATCAAGGTTAGGTGATTTCTGTTATAATGGTAACTGCTTGTGAATGCTTTTTACTTCTTTAGATTAAGATCTTCTCTTATCATAGCTTATTATAGTGTTCTTCTTCATCAAGCAGCTACCAAATCATAAACAATAAGAAACAAGAGACACAGAATGTAGGAAATCAGCTAGGGCCAAAACCTCTCAAACTTGAGAGGAAAACCCAAAAGAATTATTTTTCTTATAGGGGCTTCAAATGACGAATACCAAGACCCTTGACTCAACAACCTCTCCAAGACCAAGTCACAAGATCCTTCTTTACAGCTTCCTCTTCTTGCCCAAGTCAACACATGACACAACAACCTCTCCAAGGCCGAGTCACAAGATCCTTCTTTACTTCTTCCTCTTCTTTCCCAAGTCAACACAAGTCAAACTGCCTTTATGCACTACACTTCTCTGCTACCCTGAAATTTCGGTCTCTTTCCACAAACCTGAAATCCGTACTTCCACAACTTCACACGTGGGAGGTGAGGGAGAGAGTTTGGAGAAGCTTTCTTCCTGCGCTATACTTCAAGACTTCTCTCAGTGTTAAAATTGGCAACTAGGGCCAAACTCCATGTGGGTCATCTTATTAATGGCAGATGATATTTTTCTTGGATCCCTCTCATCGAAAGGTGTAGGATTGATCTAAAGATCATCCAATTCCAATAAGTATTCATAGAGATATGAATTTATCTGTGTTATGGGACAATTCGTCAAGGTCAGCCAACAACCAAATAAACCCCACATGTGCTCAACGTTTTAGTATAAATAGAGGTGCCTTGAAAGTCATTTAGACAAACTCACTTGGGATCTCTTCCTGCCTACTTGTCTTTGGGTTTTCATAGGAGGAGAGATCCTCGGGGATAACGTTGCCCTAATGGAGAAAGGTTCTATGCTATCTAGAGGGAGTGCCCTAGGCTCTACATTACCCTAATGAAGAAGCCCTAATCAGCCTTACAATAGTCATAAAGGAGACCACTATAATGCAACAAGGAGAAGTTCTAAATTGCTCTCAACATTGGTCTAGAAGAGACCTAATTTCTTGTCCTAAAGAAGAGACCTAGCCCTAGCCGTAGATCTAAATGGAGCCACAAACTAGCCCTAGCCGCAGTCATGATAAGAGCCCTAGCTGCATGTGGAAAGGAGACTCAGCCGCAGATGGAGGAGAGAGCTCTAGCAGCAGTTAAGGTAGAGATATGGCCACAGTTAAAGAAGGCCTAAATCCACAGTTAAAGGAAGCCTATAAAGAAGGCCTAAATCTACAGTTAAAGGAGACCTAAGTCCGCAGCAAAGAGAGGCTAGATTCATGGCAATTGAGGTGGCCTATACGCAACTAGAAAAGGAGACTTAGCCACGTAAGAAGGACCCTATGTGTGTTGTAGGTGACAACATGGAAATCTATGTGTGTTGTAGGTGACAACATGGAAATCTATGTGTGTTGTACATGTTACAGTGGGACATCAGTGTAGTTGTACATGATCAATACATGGACAGCAAGTACAGGAAACAGTACATGGAGCAGCAAGGTACAGCATGTCTAGATGGGACAGCTAGTACAAGGAGCAACAAGGTACAGCATGTCTAAATGGGATAGCTAGTACATGGTGTAGCAAAGTGCAGCAATGGTACTTGGGACAACAATGAAGCTTGATGGAGCAAGCAAATGGGACAGCAGTATGGCAAACATGGAATGGCAATGGCACTAACAGTGGGACAGCAATATGGTACATGGGACAGTAGTGGCAACATAAGGTGCGACAGTATGATGTGTACAGCATGGTCATGAGGTCCAGCAATGTGATGATGGATGCAGCATGGTGTAACACAGTGAGGAGCAGCATGATGACGAGATGTGGCACAATGATAGGTGGAGTCACCTTGGAGAATCAAATGAAGCAACATGTCTTCAACTGATCTCATGTAGAGATGATCTATTCTCGTATTTAGAAAGTCTAAGTGTTGACTTCGGTTGTAAATGTACTCTCTCTCTCTCTCTCTCTCTCTCTCTCTCTCTCTCTCTGCTGAACTATTGAAGAACATATAAAAAGAATTGATCAAGGGTTTCCCCACATTTGGGTTTTTCCGTGGCTAGCACCACATCTTGTGTCCTCTTGTCTTGGCTTGTCTTCAGCGATTTATGTTTATGTTCTATCTGCAATTTACTTTAACGCTAATGTGATTGCTAATCTAGAAAATATATTGAGCTAACTGTGAAAATTGAAATAAATTGCTCTAAGCATAGAACATACCTAAAATTAACATGGTATTAGAGCTATGGTGACAAAGCCTAAGCAAGAGTGAAAGAGCAATCATTGAAGACAGTTGAGAAAGGACAAAAGGATCAATGGATTGCTCATCCCTCTTCAAATTCACCAAGGGTGAAGTCAAAGTAGAGTATATTATCAGAATGGTGCAGCGGAAGCTTCTGATGGCCTACCTACAGATCACTTTAATGGGAAGTCCGAATCTCAGGGTGAAAGGAAAGGTAGATGCCTTGCTTACAATAAGTTCGGCCATTATGTGGAGTGTCCAAATGGCAAGGACACATCTCTTGATGAAGATAAAAATCATTCCAGGGACATCTGCAATGATCAGAGTAATGACAAATAATGTCGGTCATCAAGGAAACAGCTGACTCTTCAAGGAAAGCAAGGAACCCCAAGTATGAAGAATCAAATGTTGTGTCTGATAAGATAAACAAGTGTTATCTTGTATTGGCCCCCCCCTTCAGATTCTGTGGGAATCTGGCTTATTGATTATAGTGCTTCAAGGCACTTCATCAGATAGAAGGGTGCTCTCTTGAATTTGGTAAGAGATGGAAACAATCATGGGATTATGCTTGGAGTTGATGCCACCTATCCCGAAAAGGGTGTAGGAAATGTTACCCCTCAATTGAATGAGGGTAACTCGATTCATTTATAAAATCTCTTTTATGTACCTAATCGCAAGAAGAAACTAGTGTCCATTTTAGCAATGGAAGTCATAGGTTTCAAGGAGGCATTCATCAATGGAAAGGTACGTGTTTGAAAATAGAATTTTCAAAGATGCTTTTACTCATGGGTTTAGGGTTGGCAATTTGTATAAATTTGCAAGATGCTCCATTGGGGACCATGTCAATTGACACATCTCATCTATAGCATCAGAGGTCTATTATGGGGCCCTACCTGATGTGAATCAAATGGTGACTGGGATGCCTGAATTCAAAAGGAGCATGAAGGTACATGTCTGAGATGTACCAAAGGAAAATCTTAGAAGGGGACCATTCCCCTCATGTAGCAAGTCCACAGGCTTAGAACAACCTGAGGGGTTTGAGATTCATCGGGAATCTCATGTATGCAGGTGGAAGAAAGCCCTCTATGGCTTGAAGCAAAACACCCCGGGGCGTAGTATGAGAGGTTTGATAATTGTCTGATAAAGCTGAGATTCACTAGGAGTGAAACCGATCCAAACCATTGCTTGAAGGTTGTGGATGATAGACCTCTCATACCAGCACCTTCTGAGGACGACCTATTTTTGATAGGTGCTGACCCTCTCAGAAGTAAGAGGGAGTTGGATTTCGGATGTGGAATGATAAACTGCAAGCTCGTGGCTACCTCAAGGATCTTAACATTCAAGTGTTATATGGTAATGATGTCGGACTTGATTTGGGAAATGCCTCTGAGTTTCATAAACTCATTCACGTTGATGTTCTTGGTGAACTTCCGTCCCGACATATGTTTTGTAGTTAGCATGATGAGCTCATATATGGTTGAGCCTCACTAGATTGGTGCCAAGGATCTTCTGAGAAATCTTCAGGGCACAATCTCCCATGGATTTAGATACACTGCTGGAAATGTGAAGCTGCATGATTATTCGAATGCTAACTGGGCAGGGAGTGTGGAGGATCACAAGAGCACTTCTGAGTGTTGGTTCTCTTTGGGTTCTGTTTCGATATCCAAGATGAGCAGGAAGCAGAAGTCGAATGCTATAAGCACCGCTGAGACCAAATACATAGCTACGAGTATGATCTCGTGTGACGTTGCCTGGTTGTCGAAGCTCTTGAGTGAGTTGTTTGTACACATGATGGATACCACCGTCATCCTCTATCTCAACCAAGGAGGGATTCGATTATTGAGGAATCCCTAATTCTATGATTGCTCCATCAGGACATCAGATACTACCTTATCAGGGATATGGTAAGTCAATGAGCAAGGAGGCTCCACCGCATTGAGACTGATGTATAGGTCGCAGACATTCTGTCTAAGCCCTGGGGAAAGGTCAAATATGTGACTTTCCCAAACGACTTGGAGTCTTTGAGAGACCTTCTTAAAAGGGTCCTGCATGTTACATGCATTGAGCCCTGGGAGCTCTCGACAGGGCTTGGGGTACTTACTGGAGCAACACACGACCATAAGGCGACTCACCCTCCCCTAACGGTGCGTTGTGTACAGGGTGAATGGCTCAGCCTTCCCCCGTGATACCCCAAGGCAACCTAAGGACAAGATGATTAGTTGATCCGGATTTAAACAGGAATGCAACAAATTACAGAGATAACCATATACACAAAGATGCAGCGGAAATAATACTTCATTTCATTAATGGAAAATACTGAAACATGCTTACAATCAGGAATGGAAATAAACTAGCTAGGGCGATGGTAGCTTATCTCTGAAAAGAGATGTGATGGCTACATGCCTCTGAACTGTGTTACAATGAGGCTCGAAGGCCTATTTATTGGTGAGAAACAATGAAAAAACCCTTCACATTCCAAAACCTAACCCTGGAAGATGAAACGCCAAATTGTGGGCCCCGTTTTTGGGTAAGTTGGTACATCAACTTCACGGGGTCGTGAATTGGTCGTCTTATATCCGTTTGACGTGCATGATAGCCCGTTGGAAAGATCTCTCCGAAGACTACGACGGAAAAGACGATTTTTAGACAGAAAAATCGCTGGCTGTAGATTTCCCAAAAAACATCGTTTAGGGCCTCAAAACGGCTCCGGAAGTTTAGGACCCGAAAGACTACTAAAAATAGTAAATTGTTCTATAATTAAGGAAACTGAAAAAAACAGCACAGAGCACTAGAGGGGATCCAAGTCGAATTAGCGGGTGGCCACCAATATCCACCTGGATCACTATGAGAAACTAAAAATATGGATATCACTTCCCCGGTGTCCTGTTTCCTACAGAGTTGAGAGTGGAAGCATACATTCCTTACTATTTGCATCCCTATTATGATTCCAAGAGGGTGAACATCACTTCCATTTCTATGAGAGGGTGGAGTTATATTCAACGAATTCCTAACCTTCATGAAATAATGAAAAAGAAGTGATCATAACAATATCCAAGGGAAACAAGAGACTAATGGTGTTTTTTAAATCCAAATAAAATGTTAATGATTTAATATAGCACAAGAATATTATATTCATGTTTAGAAAGGCATCATTTATTCCTGATTCGGTTTGTCTCTATTAGTGTCCTACAACTATACTTACAAAAAATAAAATATACAAAATATGCACACACATCTAATATTTTACAGAACTAGGTGGTGACAGTCCTCACTTCAGGCCCACATCAAAACTTGGCAAGCTATAAGTAGTATTAATATGGATAATTTGGTAATTTTCAACTCGTGCATGCCAACTAAGCACTGTATGAACGTATGGAATGCAATCTCCTTGACAAGACGCCAAGGATAAATAAGTAGAGGCCAAAATGTTTGTTCACCTCAACCATGAAGTAGGGTAGTCGAAAACAATGTGCTTCACTAGGGTGGAAACCTTTGAAGTTTAAACCAATGACTTGTAAGCCTATGAAACTGCAAGATGATTCACGGGGGTCGTATCAAATGGATAGCTACCCAATACTCAGAGGAATGTTGCAAACTCCTGTAGGTGAGTTAATGCATTTTGTGCTCATAGATCAACCATAGAGGCTTCAAAGTCAACATATAATAGATAGTGAAAGTATTTTTTAGTCCCATTTTTCTTATCATCAACGACCTTCAATGGTCTGTTTCTATCGCGTCTACCTTCAATCTTGATTAAATTGATATTATAAAAGAAAATACAACAAGTTCTTTGAAAATAGCCCCAGGTTTGTCCTCAACAGTGAGTACAATGCTTGTCTTGAAAGATCTATCAGTTCGTGGAATTATTGGATCCTTGGTTAACATCAGGAAGCGAGTAACATTGTAAAAATCATCTTGGATCCCATTTGAAATCATACCAAGGCCATAAATCTCTACAACTCGAGCAATTTCAACAACTCTTGTATCTCTGTAATTATGAGTGGCTATAAACTTAGGAGCACTTGTTGTGTCATCCACATTTTCCAGTGCAACACCCAACTCAGTTAAAGCCTTCTCGCATTTAGCAAGAGCTTGGGGATGACTCACAACAAGAGAATAATGGAGTTTCTCAGGAAATTGGTGAAAATATTCATGTTGTCTATAATAAATAGAATGCATATGGCAGGGAGAATATTATACAGACTCTCCTCAACTTGACTGAAGAGGAAGCTGACAAATTCAATGAAAGTTGGGAAACGCATGTGGCAAGTTGTCTCCCTGGAACAAGAAGTAGATCAAGGATGCTGGAAGGAAATGGTAGTGGATCATCTAGAAAACCTCAACTTTGCTTGCCCTCTATTGAAGGTCATTCTTATGCATGGCTTGGAGTTATCTGATATTAATATCTTTTGTTTCTAAGAGATTACATGAATGCATCTATCAAGTCCTTTAGAGAATGGACACTAAGCTGGTGATGAGATAGAGCAACCAAAGAAACACCTAAGAAGAATATGACATTTTGCTTGTTTGTGTTCATGGTGCTGCTCTAGAAGGTGATTATGATAAATGGTTTTTGTATTAAATGCTATGTTTGTTTAGGTTACTAGATATGAATGATATCCCTTTCTGATACCCCGAGGTTACCCCTAGTGCTTGAGAAAGGCTAGATCACGTCATTGTTGCTTGGAAGGTATGGTGTACTTCACTGTGATTAGATTTAATTCAGGTCTTGTCAAATTTTCCATTTTTGTTGTCAATTGTTTAATGCTTTTAGGGTTGATTTCTGAGTTTTTCGGGATGGTTTCAGTGCTTTGGTTGTGGAGAAAATATTTCTTCTATGGAAAGTTGTGTTTTTCTATAAAATAAAGTTTGCAACTCGCTAGATTTACTCATAGCCCAAAATAATTGAAGATTCTTGTTTGGTAGATATCTTGGAAAGACAAATCTTAGGTGTTATTGATTTGCTTGCAGAAATCTCTTTGAATAACTAGAAATTACCTTAAATGCTGCTATATGTAAACCCTGTGACCTTGTTTTGCTCACACCTGCTTAAGATATCAACACCCAAAATTGATTTGATATGCTTTTATGGGTCATACATTATTTTTTGTATGCATTTTGAAAATATTTTTACACGATTTGAATTTTTGTTGCCCCCAAATACTACCTAAACTGGATTTTTCTATTCAACAATCCTTTTTGTGATTAGGAATAATTGGAAATATCATTCTTTTCCCTCAATCATATATATATATTTTTGGAATTGAGAGTTATAGTCGAACATGTACTGTCATTAATTTCATTGAAAGATCAGTATCGTGAAGGTTGTAGCATGAAGTTGTCACCATTTGACTTTATCAATTAGAATATGTGAAGCTGAGATTGTAATTGTCTAAGAATCACTTATATCAACCTCTTGCACATCTCCCTCAATAAAGTGGAAACAAGTTTTGAGAGCCCTTGATTTAGGTGTATACATGAAATATTTGCGACGAGGTTACCAAATGGTGAGTGACACAGTTTTTAGCTGTCTTTTCTCCCTTTTCTTACTATCTGTCGATCTCTATATATCTAGGTTTGCATTAGTTTTTTGGTACAAAATCATAGTCAATTTGTAAACATTCCTGCGATAGCTACAATAACATATTCAATGTAAAATTCTTTAATCTATGTCATACATTCAAAAGCTTACAACATATGAAACAACCAAAATACATATTTCACTGCTCAAAATATTAAGCATGCATGGAAACTTTGACATTTTCAGAGAAACACCCAAACAACAACTTCATGGGAAAACCTTGCAACCTTGAATTTGACATATTTTTTTACATCCCCCAAATAGTAGTTTGATGGTGAAATATTACAACCCCAAATAGATCTACCTTTCTTCTTGTCTCCTTCAATCAAAAGACCTTAATCCACATTGTGAAATGTTCACCAATCTTTGATATTTTCATCTATGGATTTGGCTCCAACATTCCCTCAATCAATATTATCATAATCTGCTGAGGTATCTTTAGTTGTTGCAACCATTGCAACATATTTTGCCACAACTTCTTTAGAAGGCAGATGATCAAACTTGCAAGTTGCACCATACTTTCAAGTTCCATTTTTCATATAGAATGGGCATGTAGCCTCACCCTCTCATCATGGGAAGCTTGCAACAATCAACTTCATAAGTTGCCGAGAAAGGCCTTTGTCAAGTGCTTCTAGGGGAGGATGGTCAAATTTATAGTTTTTGGAAAGTTGTGTTTTTCTATAAAATAAAGTTTGCAACTAACTAGATTTAATCATAGCCCAATATAATTGAAGCTTCTTGTTTGGCCGATATCTTGGAAAGACAAATCTTAGGTATTATTGATTTGCTTGCAAACATCTCTTCGAATAACGAGAAATTACCTTAAATGCTACTATATATAAACCCTATGACCTTGTTTTGCTCACACTTGCTTAAGATATAGACCCCCAAAACTGATTTTCTATGCTTTTATGGTTCATACATTATTTTTTTGTATTCATTTTGAAAATTTGTTTAAACAATTTGAATTTTTGTTGCCCCCAAATGCTACCTAGATTGGCTTTATCTATTTAGCAATCCTTTTTGTGATTCAGAATAATTGGAAATATCATTCTTTTCCCTCAATCATTTATATATATTTCTGGAATTGAGAATTATATTCAAACATGTATTGTCATTAATGTCATTGAAATATCAATATCATGAAGGTTGTAGCATGAAGTCGTCACCATTTGATTTTATCAATTAGAATATGAGAAGTTGATATCATAATTGTCTAGGAATCACTTATATCAACCTGTTGTACATCTCCCTCAATAAAGTGGCAACAAGTTTGGAGAGCCCTTGATTCAAGAGTATACATGAAACATTTTCGATGAGGTTACGAAATGGTGAGTGACACAGTTTGTAGCTGTCTTTTCTCCCTTTTCTTATTATCTATCGATCTCTATATTTCTACGTTTGCATTATTTTTTTGGTATGAAATCATAGTCAATTTCTAAACATTCCTACGATAGCTACAATAACATCTTCAGTGTAAAATTCTTTACTCTATGTCATATAGTCAAAAACTTAGAACATATGAAACAACCAAAATAGATATTTCAATGCAACTCAAAATATTAGGCATGCATGGAAGCTTTGATATTTCCAAAGAAACTCCCAAACAAAAACTTCATGGGAAAACCTTGCAACTTGGGAAAACCTTGCAACTTGGAATTTGACATATTTTCTTGCATCCCCCAAATAGCAGTTTGATGGTGAAATATTACAACCCCAAACAGATCTACCTTTCTTCCTCTCTCCTTCAATCAAAAGACCTTAATCCACTTTGTGCAATGTTAATCAATCTTTGATATTTTCATCTATGGATTTGGCTCCAATATTCCCTCAATCAATCTTATCATAATCTGCTGAGGTATCTTTAGTGGTTGCAGCCATTGCAACATATTTGGCTACAACTTCTTTAGGGGGGGAAGATCAAACTTGCAAGTTGCACCATACTTTCAAGTTCCATTTTTCGTATAGAATGGGCATGTAGGCATCTTGTCCTAGAAGTCTTGCAACAATCAACTTCATAGGTTGCCGAGAACGAACTTTGTCAAGTGCTCCTAGGGAAGGATGGTCAAATTTATAGTTTACACCATATTTGCAAATTTACAATTTGATTTCTTCCAGCCACATCCTTCCTCAACGAGCATTTCCTGCCTTACTGCCTAACTTCATACACCTACCTGGTCCTCCTAGGCATGCACATATTGAACTTGAATCAACTCAATCATCAGGTTTAACCTGACTCGGTTTGGGATATGTATAGTGACTGATCTCATCCAACCTTGATTTTCATAGACATTTCCCTTTTCTTCTCACAATCCATTTCTAATTATTGGGTCTTTAGATGACAAAGAATCGGGTCGGGTGGAACATGTTCCCATATCCAAACCATCACAAAAGCTCCCCAACCTCAAGTTGGTGGTGTAGGAATTTCACATTCCTTTACTATTGATACATTAACATTAACATTAGCATTAGAAATATACATACTAAAACCTGAGGTTAGTCTGAATAGAATGTAGTTTCTTAGATTCCATTTTAGTGTATATACATGTTTCTTTGTAAGTATGTAAGTCCGGTGGGGTTATCCCACAGACCAAGGGGGGAGAAATGGAGGTACGAAACTCCTAGGGGAAGGAACTATTTAGGGGCCCAACCTCAAAGAGGCAACAACACCAACTAATAAGGTAAGAAAGAAGAATATTAGATCTCACTCAAAATTCAACAAACTTAACAATTTTCAGGATTTAAGAATTTTAAAGGAGGGCTTGGTTGGTTTGCTTTCTTTGAATCTCCCAACCTTGATTTTAAACTTCACATGTGTTTTTAGGATGGTTTTGGATTTTTATTTTTGATTTTGATCGGGATTTCATTCTTTTTATTTTCAAATTATTTGTTGTAGTTGAAGGAGGTTGTTCTTTCTATTTTTTCCAATATCAGAGAGTAGAGATAAAAGTTCTATAAAAGAGAGATAGAATGACACAAATACTAGTCCAACTCCAAAAATCTGTTGTTTCATAGCAAAAACAAGCTTTTGGGAATGACAACAACAATATGCATAATCGATTCCTATCAATGTTTCTGTATGTGGGGAATCTAGACCTCAGTGTTACCGATGGCCAAATTTATGAGCTCTTCTAGCATATCGGTTTGGTTCTCTTTTTTCACATCTACAGAGATATCAACACCAAGATTTTTCTTGGATACGCTTATATCAATTATGGCATTGCTGAAAATTCTAGTAAAGCTTGAGATTTGTTGAATTTTATGCCTCTTAATATAAAGCCCATTTGGATAATGTATTCACATCGTGATCTTAGTATCTACAAGAGTGGATGAACGAACATGTTTATTAAGAATATTCACAAAGTAATAGACATTAAAGTTCTTTGCGATGCTTTCTCTATGTTTGGGTCTATTCTCTCTTGTAAAATTGCAACAGATGTATTAGGACAATCTAAAGGATATGGATTTGTACAATTTTCCTAATAAAATATCAATTTGTAATTTGGAGCCCCATTCAATGTCTAGTGAATAGATTTTATTCTTGATGAAAAGTTGGATCCTTTCTGTTGAAGCTCCATCCTTTTTACATATACATGTTTATGCCACAACGACCTTAGTAGTATGTCCTTTTAGGGATAGTGGTAAAGCTTATTTTATGTAATGCTTATTGTATACTTTTTGAGAGATGGAAATTGGATCACATCCACCTTAGTTGCATTGAGAGAGAGCCGAGGTCCATGCCAATAACCTAGACATGGGTGGGCATTGTAGTGTTTGTATGTTGATGTGATGGGACATTAAATATAAACAATGCATTGAATACATGAATATGATGTTCACACACACCCATCTATATTCATTTTTGATATTGACTTGGGGGTTCCTAAGCTTAAGGATCTATCAAATGCACACAAATCACCGAGTTCTAAAATATATAAATAGGAGATATGAAACTTCAACATTAACAAACTGGGAAGTGCATCTCAGACTTGGGTCTATATAGATTTGTGATTTATGTAGGGGAAATAGAGCATGACACAAATCCAAATTATTGACCCATTTATGGGAGTTGTTGGGTTTATTAATCATGAGAAGCTAGAAATTGATTTTGGAACCAAACGGCAAGAAGAGAAACTACAACAAGACCATGAAGCAAGATTCCTATACATTGTTTATTGGGTCTCTAACACCCAAAAAATGTGGCAACATTGGTGTTTGGGTCTTTAGATGTATTTATTTGTAGAAATTTAGGATATAATGATTGTAATCTCTGTGTACAAGGGACCAATCCTACCTCTATGTAACAAATATAGAGATAATGTGCTGAGAGGAGCCTTTGTAAGTTTGTGGCATTAATCATTGGCTAGAAACCATTGTTTGGACCTGTGTGTTGCATTAAATATTAGAGGAGGAGCTAATAAATAAAGAGATTGTGTTTATGATGCCACTGGTTGTGTATTCATGTTCATTTATAATATGCTAGAATTAGGTATTAAATATCTCTTGATTCCTCCAATTATAATGTTGTGTGGTAGAATGTATTTCTTAGTTGCTAATAACACTTTTTTAGATCTTGAGAAGTATTATTGGACTTACCTGTGAGCTAGAAGAAGGTGTAAATCTACACATGTCTAGACTGAGGGTGTCTTCATTAGTTTTGCAGATATGTGCCTATAGAAGGCAGAGGATCCATACCCTTTGGAGTCAGTTCCAAATTTTTCTAGTTTACAGTAAAAAATATTGCATCAGTTCTGATATTAGAGCAACCCCAAAAACAACCCGGAGGGGAATCCATTTGAACTGGGAAAGGAGAAGCATGAGGAATGTTGGGTTTGGAATGATGTGAATGATCATTGTGAAGACGAATGGTAATCGAAGCCCAATTGCATTTGTATGAGTTGAAATATGAACATGATAATGTGAGAATCATTGTTAGAGGTGTTGATCCCACATAAACTTAGCATCATTGGGATCATGTAAGTATCAAAATATTATCTTATGATATGCATTTCTTCTTGTTTAGTTTATTTTCTTAGTAGGAGTAATAAATAATTTTCCACTGCTACAAAATTTTTGTGGATCCATGCATTGCCACAAAATTCACGCATTTCAATAGAATTGATGCACTGCTACAAAATTGCTAAAGGAAAATGCATGGGAAGTTATTGGGACTATCAAAGGGAGATTCACCATGCACTACCCCTAGGAATCCATTCAGACAACTTAGGAGGAAGTGAAGTGCCACTAATATTGTTGGACTACCATGTGAAATTAATAGTTTGAGGGTCAATTGTAAATCTAGTGAATTAACTAAAGAGATTTTAGTTCCAACAATTTTCAATGGGAGAAGAAAAGGTTAAACTCCAATTATGAAACATGATAGAAGGTTCAACTCCAATTTTGAAACAAGATAGAAGGTTCAAATCCAGCTCTACAATATAATAAGCGGTTCAGATCCAACGAACTAAAAGAAGAAGAATAAAATGCATAGTAGCTCATGCTTAAGGAAGTCTAAGATTGATTGGAAGTTTGATCATGCTAGTCTAAAATAATATGAATTGTTGAGAGACTACAACCTCCAGATTGCAGTTCACAAGCTCAAATAAAGATATTATTCAATAAGGGGTTAGATTGTCCTTTTGTTTTATGTTATTTCCAATATTTATTATAGCATATTTAGTTTTGCAGCATCTGTATACTGTGGCATCTTAAGTACACTACTTTTGTGGTCGCTGCACTCTGTGAGTGCCAATCTAGTTATGTCGATGTATTAGGGAATTGTAGAACCATATCATGCATGCAAGGTAAAACTCTGGTTCAAAATTTGCAGAATTACTAGAATTAATTCTCTTTTGAATGTTGGTTTCCACAAGATCAATTATTGTGCAATTGTGGTAGCAAGGAAACATGTAGAGGGTTGTTTCAATTTCAATTTACTGGAAGAAGACTGGTGGGAGGTAGTGTAGAAAGAAAATTAATTCCAAATAGATATAAGGACCCTACCCTCTTTATATTTAAGGACTCCACCATCCCCTTCTAATCCAAGGTTACATCTGGTTTCTACATTAAAGTGAAGTTTAATCATCTCATCCTTAGGATATGATGAAGTAACATATGGTGTCACATATATGGATATGCAAGTAATAATTGTCCAAACTATCCCTAAGGTTGGTAGTGTGCAAGAAGCACCCAAAAGAGTGGTCTAAATATGAAAATGGAGCAGTTGAATTCTTTGGATGCTTTGAAATCCATTAGTAGGAATTTCAAAACATTTCATTTCTACAACAAAGCCCATGGGTATGGTTGCCTGAAACTTGTAAGTAGTTCTTATGTAATCATGGTTGTAAATTTGTAATCCAAATTCTTCTTGAATTTTGTAGGAAGTACAATAGATATATCCAATTATAAGTTTTATTTTCCAATGTTCCTTAATTTAGGCCCTCCAATTATAGGGTTGAATTTAATTAGATATGATAGATGTTATCTTCCATGCATTTGTGGAATGATTTAATAATTTCCTTACTTATATTCTACTTGTGGATATATAGGTCAATTTACACACATGGTTGTGAGTTCATATGTTAGTGTGTCACTGTCTTAGATCATTTAATAGTATATCATGTGGATTCTGCACTGTTATAGCTCCAAATCTCACCAGTATGGTTTGTGATGCTTCAGCCATGGCCTAGGGCAACCCCTCCTTCCAGACCTGGTCATATATCTAAAAAACAGTGTTTTATTCCCTGTACGCGACATTGCCCTGAGTTAAACGCGTGTATACGCGGGTTCATACATACCTAACCCGCGTATATGTATTAAAACACTTAAAAAATATAAAAATTCCTTATTTTCGGGCGGAGATCGCGGGTTTCACCTGCTGATCACTTGTTAGTGCCCGTGGCCTCAACTGTCCCCAACCAATTCCTAACTAAAAAACCTTGGAGGTGGTATAAAAAGACATCATGGGGGAGGCCTAAGGAGGAGAAATTTTTGAGCAAAGTTATTATACTGATTTTCTATCCCCCTGGTCAGGTCTGAAGACCCTTGTGCCTCCTGCACTTCCCCCATCTTGTATAGGAAACCTTTGTTTCCTTTGTGTTTGGATGTTCATTTTTTCCCATCACATCTTGGAGAGAGTAATGGAGGGTGACCTACTAGTGACTTGAGGCGGGACGGATCCAGAAAGAGGCTGAGCTTGGAGCCTGCAGAAGCAGATTCAGGTGATATTGCTCTTGTTTCATATTATTTTACTTATCTAATAAAGAAACACGTCTTGTTCCCGAAACGCTCTTTCTTTGTGTTAATGATACTTATATGTGAAGTTCATACTTGAATAGATGCTTATAAGTTTGTAACTAACTCATCTTTTCATATAACATAAAGATCATTTTTTATGTAAAAATCTTGTCCATATACTGTTGTAGTTTGTGGAATTGTGTTTTTTACAGGACCAAGGAGCGAAAGGGACGTGAAGAAGGGTTTGCACCCTTGAGTAACTACCCAAACCTAGGACATCAGGTATGCCCCTCTCACCCTAAAGGTAGTTATCTATAGCATAAACGGTTGTGTGTGTGTGTTTCTTAACTTAGATAATCTTCCGTCTGCTAAGGTTTCACCCAAGAACCTTAGGGGAGAATTTCCCGCAACAGAACTGGCGACTCCACTGGGGAACAACATTCTTGTTGTTCCTTATTGGGTGTTTCTCAAGCCTATCAGGGCTCAGTGACTTGCTGGCTTATTGATTCTGTTTTGTCTGTTTCTGATTTTATAGTTTGACCAGTTTCTGGAATTTTCTTTTTTATTTTTCTTGAAAGCCTGCATACACGCTGATTCTCTTAGTTACAGAAGCGTATACACGC
>APFE031298360.1:0-17547 GCA_000404065.3 Pinus taeda | reverse complement strand
CCATGTTGCCCTCGGATTCCCCAAAAAACGTCGTTTAGGGCCTCAAAACGGCTCTGGAAGTTCAAGACCCGAAAAACTACTAAAAATAGTAAGTTGTGCTACAATTAAGGAAACTGAAAATGCTGAGAAAGACAATGGTGGGGGTCCAGCTGGACTTGGCAAGTGGCCACCAATATCCACCTGGATCATTAGTTCTCCTGTCGAGGCATCCTACCCATGCAGTATGGGACTCATGGGAAGTACCTCTCATCTGCTCAATGAGCAGGGAAATGGGGTTAGGGACCATAGTAGTACTATCGATGGACGCGTTGTTGTATCTACCATACTCCCTACGCTAGGATGACCTCCATTGATCTGAGATTAATGAAACTGATCTGGGATCAGTATGAGTGGTTTGAGACACTCTTGTGATATTGATCTGGGATCAATAAAACTGACTTCAAGTCAGTAGAGAATGGTATGAGACATTCTCGATCAATTCTTCTTCTTCATGGTTTAGCAGAACAGTGCAGCCCACTGATGGCAGAGATAGTACAATTGGACATATGGATCAGCGGATGGAGTTCTCCCCAGTTGAGAGGGAGTGTTAAAATTGGCAACTAGGGCCAAAATCCATGTGGGTCATCTTATTAATGGCAGCTGATATTTTTCTTGGATCTCTCTCATCGAGAGGTGTAGGATTGATCTAAAGATCATCCCACTCCAATAAGTATTCATAGAGAAATGAATTTATTTGTGTTATGGGACAATTCGTCAAGGTCGGCCAACAACCAAATAAACCCCACAAGAGCTCAATGTTTTAGTATAAATAGAGGTGCCTTGAAAGTCATTTAGAAAAATTCACTTGGGATCTCTTCCTCTACTTGTCATTGCATTTTCATAAGAGGAGAGATCCTTAGGGATAACGCTATCTAGAGGGAGCCCTAGGCTCTACGTTGCCTTAATGAAGAAGCCCTAATCAGCCTTAACGTAGTCATGGAGGAGACTACTATATTGCAACAAGGAGAAGTTCTAAATTGCTCTCAACGCTGGTCTAGAAGAGACCTAAGTTGTTGTCCTAAAGAAGAGACCTAGCCCTAGCCACAGATCTAAATGGAGCCACAAACTAGCCCTAGTCACAGTCATGATAAAAGCCCTAGCTGCATGTGGAAAGGAGACTCATTCGCAGATGGAGGAGAGCTCTCGCAATAGTTAAGGTAGAGATATGGCCACAGTTAAAGGCCTAAATCCACAATTAAAGGAGCCCTATAAAGAAGGCCTAAATCCGCAGTTAAAGGAGGCCTAAGTCCGCAGTAAAGAGTGGCCAAATTCATAGCAATTGAGGCGGCCTATACACAGTTAGAAAAGGAGAGCTAGCCACGTAAGGACCCTATGTGTGTTCTAGGTGACAACATGGAAATCTATGTGTGTTGTAGGTGACAGCATGGCAATCTATGTGTGTTGTAGGTGTTACAGTGGGACATCAGTATAGTTGTAAATGATGCAATACATGGACAGCAAGTACATGAAACAGTACATGGAGCAGCAAGGTATAGCTTGTCTAGATGGGACAGCTAGTACATGGAGCATCAAGGTACAACATGTCTAAATGGGACAGCTAGTACATGGTGCAGCGAAGTGCAGCAATGGTACTTGGGATAGCAAATGGGACAGCAGTATGGCAAACATGGAATGGCAATTACTAACAGTGGGACAACAGTATGGTACATGGGACAGCAGTGGCAGCATAAGGTGCAACAGTATGATGTGTATAGCATGGTCATGAGGTCCAGCAATGTGATGTGTACAGCATGGTCATGAGGTCCAGCAATGTGATGATGGGTGCAGCATGGTGCAACACAGTGAGGTGCAGCGTGATGACAAGATGCAGCAAAATGATAGGTGAAGGAGTCACCTTGGAGAATCAATTGAAGCAGCATGTCTTCAACTAATCTCATGTAGAGATGATCTATTCTCGTATCTAGAAAGTCTAAGTGTTGACTTCGGTTGTAAATCTCTCTCTCTCTCTCTCTCTCTCTCTGTTGAACTATTGAAGAACATATAAGAAGAATTGATCAAGGGTTTCCCCACATTTGGGTTTTTCCGTGGCTAACGCCACATCTTGTGTCCTCTTGTCTTGGCTTGTCTTCAGTGATTTATGTTTATGTTCTATCTGATGTGATTGCTAATCTGGAAAAGATATTGAGCTAAATGTGAAAATTGAAATAAATTGCTCTAAGCATAGAACATACCTAAAATTAACACTTAGTGATTTCGGCTAGCAAGGGAGGTGGATTTGGAAACCGTTTTGATGCCTTCTTCAATCACCGATTTGATACCATTGCAGAAAACCTAGTTTTTGACCCTCGTGCGAGGAGATTAACCCAAAAATAGTCTCGCAGATATTCGCTCTCCCTTTCCTTCTTCTCGTTGGTTATGGGGTTTCTTCATGTGATTTCGTGCTCCTTTTCTCGTCTTGAAACTTGACCGAAGTTCTATCCTTAAGTGAGTTCGAGATGCCCTCTTTATAGTAGTTTGTGCATCCAAAGTAAGTCGACTTCTCTTGGTGGCAAGGCCAACATGCCTTTCTAGATTTATCCTTAGGTCAACTTCAAGGGGAGCTTGTGACAAGGTCTTGGAGGGTTAACAAAATTTCTTTTACAATGAATTACATGCCCAAATGGGTCTTCAATCCTTGACATTGAATTTACTAGACGTTATGACTTGATGACCAAACCTAATAGCTCACAATGGGAGCTTCAACTAAAAATAAAATTCCTTGATCATGAAACCCATGATTCAAGTATTACAAAAATAATTTTATTTTCTCCTTTACATCAATTACATAAAATCACAATTACATATGTCATTATGAAGACCAAACCTAGTTACACTTTTCAACACTCCCTCTTAACTAAGGAGGTATTCATAATCCATACAAGGTACTTGGACATTCTCAATCTAAAGAATTCTCATAAGAAGAGTCGGATTGGTAACCCATCTATATAGCATCATATTAACCAGCATTGTCACATACCAAGGCCTTGACTAACAACTCCATCTCTCCATAAGATTAGAGATCAATGCTGGTGAGACCAATGATGTATAGACATCCTCATCATTGTCTCTCTTAGAACATACCCTACTCGGGTTCTCAAAGTGTGTTCCACCAGAACTATTTTTATCTTGCATTCAGAGTCCTCAAAGAATATCGGTCCTCTATGACTACTCTTACATTGGATGCCCTAACTCATCTTCAAAGAGTATCAAATGCCAGATTTTTACCCAATCCTCCATTTTGTCTCCCCAAGTGAAGACAAGAATGATGTGTCTATCTCTCCCTCTCAACTTAGGAAGGACATACCCATTCCTATAAACAAGAATGTACCCAAGCTCCCTCTTAACTAGGGACTTGACCAAGCTCCATCTTGACTAGGGACTTGCTTCGAGCAGCTCTTTAGGTGGAGATCATGGGATAACCAGATGCTTGTAGAACTCCTTCCTTTTGATGTCATGAATTTCTTCTTTGTCATAAAGTCTACATTTTTTGGGACTTCTTAGTAGGGCACAGAGCATCCATCACTTTCATCCATGAGTTAGTCATGTTATCATTCCTTTCACTGGAAAGTGATCCATTAGTTCATATATGCTCTTCCTTCATGCCATGCTGCCTTCTTCATGCTTGACTAGGGACTTGCTTCAAGCAACTCTTCAAGTGGAGATCATGGGATAACCAGTTGCTTGTAGAACTCCTTCCTTTCGATGTCATGAATTTCTTCTTTCTCATAGAGTCTACATCTTTTGGGACCTCTTTGTAGGGCACAGACCATCCATGCGTTAGTCATGTTATCATTCCTTTCATTGGAAAGTGGTCCATTAGTCCATATCTGCTCTTCCTTCATGCCATGTTGCCTTCTTCATGCTATGTATCCTTAAGGATCTTTCATCATGCTTCATGGTCATAAGTGGTGAAAGACATCCACAGCGCTTCCCTTGGCAACCCTACATAAGCGCATCTAGATATCATTCAAAAATAAGAAATGAACATTAAATCAAAATTACCTTTGTGATGGTCTTTCATCATGACATCTTTCTGTTTGCATCAGCATCTAGCATACATATCGACACATCTCCAAAAGATATATACTGTCAAGGGTCTCTTTCTTTTTCAGACTTCATCAGATTCTTCGTATCTTTCATGGAGATATCCTAGTCAAATATTTCAATCCTTGGATGTTGATTGCCTCGTTCATAATTACATATTCCACAATCTCTTCCCTTCTTTCTACACATTTTTTTTCCCATGAACTTCCAATCAAAGTTCCTTCAACCACCTCATATTTCATATGAGGACATATTATGTTGATTTCATCTAGTCAACGTGTGACCCATGCCTTCCTGCCTTCTTTTAAAGAAAGAGATCCTTTCTTTTGATCATGCTCTCGAGGTAGAGCATTCATTCATGTTACCTGCAACCATATGACATGACTCTATTGTATCAAATACAAGCATACATAACTCATTTTTCTTTTAGGTCATCTAGATTCCCTTCAATGGCTTCCTTGATTGAACAACCTTCAATTCCTTGATCTGCTTCACTTCTCTTCACATCATTCCTAAACATGCCAGGATACTCATCTGTATCTCCTAAACTTATTGACTCTCAATAAGTTCCTCATCAATTTCCTTCAATAACTACCCCCCATAGTCTGCCTTAAGAGATAGCTTAAACAAAGTGGGTAGGGATCAGTCATCAGAGTGATAGCCCTTGCCTTGAGCGTTGTCGCAATGGGTGTACAATTCAAGGGACAACAATGCCAAAATGAGCTCCATCGAGTGGCTATTTATATGAGGACTACAAGGGTCAATTTCCTTTGGTGGCTCTGACTTGTCGACGTGGAGGTCGCCTTAGAAAAATACATAAATGTGACATTTCTTCATGCTTTTCCAAAGGAAAATTTTGACTGAAGATGCCAAATTTTAACATGCAGCAAGGAAATTTCGAAAGTATTTCCAATAGGCTAAGTTCAAGAAATCGAGAGGCAAAGTAGTTGAGGCGCAAAGGAGGTCGAGTTGTGGAAAGGTTGATTTATCCAGTGCATCGATTTTCTTAAGTGCCTAGGGGTTGTCTGAGGAAAAAAGAAGAGGACCAAATTGCTGGCGCTGAAGGCTGAATTCTTCAAGAGGTTGATTTTTTAGTGGGCAAAATTCTTGGGACCGAGAGTTCTGGTGGGGGTCGAGTTACAAGTTCCAACAGTGCATTTTCTCTATGTATTTATCTTTGTGGGTCTAGGCCTAGATTTTCCTGAGCATTTCAATGAAGGAAAAAAGTTATAGGTGTAAATTCACTATTGTGATGTGATTGATATTTCTAATTTTAATTTTCCGCTAAAAATATTTTATTTGAAAAGTTAAATATTGTCAAGAAATCTAGGGCATCAAGATTAGGTGATTTCTCTTGTAATGATAACTACTTGTGAATGCTTTTTACTTCTTTAGATTAAGATCTTCTCTATACTTAGATTATTATAGTGTTCTTCTTCATCAAACAACTACCAAATCATAAACAATAAAGAGACAAGAGACACAAAATGTAGGCGATCAACCAGGGCCAAAACCCCCCCAACTTGAGAGGAAAACCCAAACGAATTATTTTTCTTATAGAGACTTCAATTGACGAATACCAAGACCATGACGAAGACCCTTGACACAACAATCTCTCCAAGACCAAGTCACAAGATCCTTCTTTATTACTTCTTCCTCTTGCCCAAGTCAACACAAGTCAAACTGCCTTTCTGCACTGCACTTCTCGGCTACCCTAAAATTTCGGTCTCTTTCCATAGACTTGCAATCCGTACTTCTACAATTTCACACGTGGGAGGTGAGGGAGAGAGTTTGGAGAAGCTTTCTTCCTTTGCTATACTTGAAGACTTCTCTTAGTGATCTCAATTAGCAAGGGAGGTTGATTTGGAAACCTTTTTGATGCCTTCTTCAATCACTGATTTGATACCATTGCAGAAACCCTAGTTTCTGCCACACGTGCGAAGAGATTAACCCAAAACTAGTCCCATAGATCTTCTCTCTTCCTTTCCTTCTTCTCATTGGTTATGAGGCTACTTCTTCTTGTGATTTCGTGCTCCTTTTCTTGTCTTGACACTTCACTGTAATTTTTTCCTTACGTCAGGTTGAGCTACCCAATTTATAGTAGTTTGTGCATCCAAAGTAAGCCGACTTCTCTTGGTGACAAGGCTAACATATCTTTCTAGATTTATCCTTACGCCGACTTCAAGGTGAGTTTGTGACAAGGTCTTGGAGGGTTAACAAAATTTCTTTTACAATGAATTACATGCCCAAAGGGGTCTTCAATCCTTGACATTGACTTTACGACTTTATGACTTGATGACCAAATCTAATAGCTCACAATGGGATCTTCAACTAAAAATAAAATTCCTTGATCATGAAACCCATCATTCAAGTATTAGAAAAATAATTTTATTTTCTCCTTTACATCAATTACATAAAATCACAATTACATATGCCATTATAAACACCGAATCTAGCTACACTTTTCAATAAATACTAGTCATTTTATTTCCAGAGCAATTCAAAATTTTATTTAATAATTTTTTCGGAATAAAAATAATTGAGGTATAAATAAATCTGGACTAGTATTGGAAATTTAACACTCTACCAATTGTTGATTTTCTAGTGCAATCAAGACTAGTATAGTTCTTCAATATTGATAACTAGTTCCAATGATACAATTTGTCTTCTTATACCATTCCAACCAATAAGTAGTTACACATGAAAAACTTCAACCATTCACTTTCTACAATAAAGCAATAGAGATCACAGTAAACAATAAACAAGGGAGAAGAGAGACCAATGATTAGGCTTATAGCTAGGGAAAAACCCACAAGAGGAAAACCCAAGCAATCTTTCCTTATGAAAGAGAAATTATGTTCATAAATAGTGCATCAACATGATTTCAAATCTGACCTCAACAAATATCCAAGTCAAACCAGTTAATGAAGAGAAAGAAAGAGTCAATTTTGGTCAAGTCTGATTTGCTAAAGAAGGGTCGAATTTCGGCCTATGTTATGTTAATTTTCTAGTGTTCTATGCTTATCACAATCACTCATTTCAACTCTTCTTCAATTAGCAACCGATTTATCCAATATAGTTCCATCTTCCAGTAACAATAAGAAATTGTAGATAGAACAATAAATCCAATGTCATCAAATGTTTAACAGAGATACAATGATTCAATTCATCAACAAAAGAGCCAAAGTCAAACCTTTGACTAGCCAAGGGACCAACCAACCAATATACAAAAGATAAGCCCAAAAGTCAAACTTGGTCAACAAGTCAAATCTACAATTCTAGCCAAAGTCAACAACAATAGCAGCAGCCCTAATCAATCAACAATCAACAATGCTCAAAATAACTCGGTCAAAGTAGCATTAAATTTTTCCTTCCAATATCAATCAAAGGCAATCAAAATTGTTAAACTTCATCCCATACAATTTCTGTCAAATTCAACTTTTGACCTACGATAAACCTAGGTGCGACCTGCAGTCAACGCGGGTCAAAGAGTTTAGAAAAACTAGGTCAAAGGAGCAGTCAACTCAGACTCCAAGAACGGATCCAAATTCGGTCAAACCAAGTCAAAGGTTGGTTAAACTGTCCAAATCAAAAAGTCAACACAGTGAATAGAAAAATGCCTCCTTTCCTTCGCATGTGTGAGCTCAGACCTCCTTGTTTCAAACATGTACGAACCAAATCAATCAAGAGAGAGAAGATGTGAAGTGCTCGTGATGCTCCAAAGTGATGTGACATGATGTGTATTTATGTGTAGGAGACCCTATTTGCTTTTTAGGTCGACCTGTACTTTTGTGCACATGTGGGTTTCACCTTAAAAGTAATATTTCCCTTGATCAAATTAAATTCTTCCAAGGGCTAGTTGGGGATTCTTTGGATGAGGAAGATTGTCCAATAAAAGGAATTTGTCCCTGAGTTGCCAAATTAACATGGAAGATAGTCAAACATCATTCAACGAACTCTTGAAATCTTCTATCAAAATCACAGGCTTGACTTGTGATCAACCCGCAATCAACAAAATAGAGGATGTGGCTAAACAGAGTCAAAGTATTCCTAAAATGCTTCGCCTCCAACACAGTCAAAGAGTTCGATCAAAGCAAAAGAAATCTCTCCAAGTCAATGATGGTCATACAAAAGAAGATAGGTTGTTCAACACAGAACAAATTCTCCTTTAGATTCCCTCGCATGTGTGGATGTCCCTCTCAATTTCAAATCGAATTGTGTGATGTGATATGTGTCCAAATAAGTCCAACGAGCCTCTATTTATATGTTATTTTGGAGGTGTCTTTTCTCACATGTTTGGCTGACTTGTCCTTCTTAGGGCTGACTCAGTCAAACTTGAAAATATGAATTTTATCCATTAATTGCCAAGGAAAATACCGACCATAGCTACCCAATTTTTCAACACCGTGATAGCATCCAATCAAACGATTAAGGGACTAGTTTGATGTTTGTTACTAGGTTCCTATTTCTTGTTCTATTATTGCAGTCTTGTCTTGACAATGGTCTTCTTTCTTAGCCAATTAGTATCGGTCTTATGTATATAATATGTTATTGATTCTCTAGTTTTGCTAAATGCCTTAGGATAATCCAATAGTGTAGTAAGTATTATTCTTCGACTTAATGTTGATTGATTGCTACCAAACCTAATATAGTGATTAAGGTAGTATTTTGGATTGTTTAACCTTAGATATGAATTCACTTGTTCTATTACATTTTTTGTTTTTGTGTATTGAATATTACAGTTTGGAGTTTGCTATCATTTTAGAGCCAATGCATCTTATATGAATGAAATTGACAAAGAATAAGTTGATTCATTATAACAAGAGGTGTACATGCATTTTATTCCTAACATGTAACGCATTAAGTTGTAAGGATCACAATAACAACAACACAAAAGAAGAACGCGACAACAAAATGCATATCGATGCTTGCATTTGTAGGACTTTGAGATTGCATGAGAGAGAGAGAACAATAAATTAAGGCATACCTTTGCATGGCAAAGTTTCGTAATTGCATCAACATGGAGGCTTTGTAATTCATCAAGTGTTGCAAGGTCCAAGCCATCAAGATTCTCACTCTAACAATTGTTTGACAAAAAATTCAGAAAATCACATATCCATTGGAAAATTATTCAAAAGGAATAGCTTGTCATGAATAAATCAGCTATTTAATGCTTAAACATTCAAATTAAAAACATATTTGATAATATAATTATATCAAATGACAAATCTAATAATATACCAACTGAGTATTACTTACACAATCTAAAGTGCATATTATTCCTTTCTAAACAAAAATGCATGATACTCTTCCCTTCTTTTGAGTTGAACAGTTTAAAAGCATATATATATATATATATATATATGATTATGAATATGAATTAGTCAGAAGCAACAATAGAGGAACCTAGCGCTACCGATGCAGGGAATTCTTAGACTCAAGCATAAGGAGATGTCGTTGTAGATTATGTAGTATAGTAAGAGAACCCACTATGGTAGGATCCACTAGGGTAGAACACACAAGGTTAGAGCCCACTATGGTAAAGAAAGAACCCACCAAAAAAAGCATCCAATTAAATTTTCTTAGCAATACAGTTATTTAGAAATAAACTATCTACTAGTTTTGTCATTGCACGTCACTTGTCCCTTATAATTTTGATATAAACTAAACACATATAAGTGAAACATCAAAAGCCGAGTTGGAATAAATAGATCTACATCAAGCATTAAGTTGGGATAAACACTATTGACATAAGCTATTTTCTAAATAGACATGGTTATAGGCTATAATATTATTCATGTTCTAATAAAAAAGAGAAACATATCCAAATATAAACCTTCACAAATCTCGAGGAAGAACTCAAGTAAGTTTATAACTTACCCACATTAGAAGGATTGGTTGGTAAGACATTACGTGAGTGAGTAAGAAAAGGACATATAACCTTTAAAACATAACCTAGAGGTAGTAAGTGCTTTCAAGAGTTTAATTGAGCAAACCTTGACTAGGAAATCAATTACTTGATGACCTTTCCTAGGAAAATAAATAGGTGTTCTTTTAAATAGAAAGTAGATTGAGTTGCACAAAGCTGAGGGACACAAATTATAAAATCAACAAGGAAATATTAAATGTCATTTGAGAACACCCTTTGAAGACAATGAAAGCTGAAAAATCCATCACACTACTTTACATTACTTGTTTAATCTTAAACATAATATTTTTTACATCAAAATGTGATTACAAAATGCTCCATATGAAACAATTTTAGCTAGAGACTTCCATGAATACCTACCTAGTGTTAGTCACTAGTTAGCATGCAATTAATAAGATAATGTGTTATAATAGAATGCTATACATTAAAAAAAAAAAAAAAATCAAGATTTGAACAAGAGTTTAGAATCAACTTATATGCCCTTCATCAAAAAACAACAAACAAGAAAAGCCTAAAAAACATAAGAAAATGTTTTAAAAACAAACTTCATTGCCTTATCACCCCAACCACAAGTGAAATAGAGAATATAAGCAAGAAAAACACAAGTTGAAACATGTCCTTTTTTTCACAAATTCAACCTCAACAAGGATCACTGAGATCACTAAAGAGCATTCCCCCCATCGTTTCTAGATTCTCAATCTAAAGTAATTATCTAGTCATAAAATTGTACTTACAATGGCATTTCATGAAGGAGGAGATTTATGCTGGTTGTTTTTCAAGATTCAACTTTGAGTATTTCATTTTTGTGCCTTATCTCTTGTTTTGCCAAGAGACAAACCTAAGAAAACAAGCATTGAGTCCAATTCACTATAATATAAATATAACAAACAAATGGATGAAAAAAATATAACAAAAAGGAAGGGTACCTAGTGCAATTTCCCTATATAGGAAGTTTAACAAGAGTACATGACCATTAATTTGTCGAGCCAAATGTAGAACATTGTGTAGTGACAAACAAAACCACCATAGCACCAAAATACACCATTTATATATAGTTGGTGAAAGTCAAGTGTGAAGTGCCACTTATTGCATTGTTAGCGTAACCAACAAAGAAAGCAAAAATCTAACCATTTGTCTCACAGTGTGAATCATTGGATAGCTACTCAATTCCAATGCAAGGATCTCCAATGTCATGTGGACATGGAAGTGGATCTAGACAATCCCAAATTATACACAAGCTATGTGGAAGCCCCAAGAACAACATGGTACAGCTCAAATTTCTATGCAAGATGCACCCCTTTCAATATTGTTTGTTCACCATACATAAAAACCATCAGCATTGGATGATATCAAACTTCACTAAAGGCTTGGTTGAAACCCCAAGAAAAGCATCATATCGATCCATTAAAGGCTCAAGGAATCGCATTCAACAATATCCATTCACCTTACTTCAAACAAGTGAAATTGTTAAATTTAATGAATGTTTGTGTAAACACGTGAAAAAAGCAATGAAATTTCTTATGCACTTGTGAACGTCATACACAAGGGGTGAATTTATACATTTACAAGGGGGAGACACCTTTTGTTATTTTTGTACGAAATAACTTAGTCTATTACACCATCAATACATTCTCATAATCATCTCTCTAACATGTCATTAAATTGTACTAATATCACACTCTATTATAACACTCACTTTATGAATTTATACACTAAAACTAGGACCTATCAAATAAAATAATAAACAAGGTGTAAAATCTGTCCCCCTCTTTAATGTTTCTTCTATTTTCAATGACTCCCAACAAATCAGAAAACTTAAAAATTCTCTCTACCAAGTCGCTTGGTGTAAATGGTTGCTACTTGATCTTGTGAGCTATAGAAAACAATTGGGAGTACAACGACTAGGTCATGACAATGAAGAGCCTAGCTCACAAGGCCGGTATTTCTTGAATCTCATAGAAAGGTTGTTAACAACAAGAATCACTCACTTTTGACAATTGTGAAAAATGGCTTATGCAATTAAGCAAATTTTGTTGTCTACCACCAGCATCCCATGGCCTTCATTCTAAGAAACATAGACCATGCTTTTGTTGGAATTGATGGCCTTGAAATATCTTCATGGTTCACGATAGAATCTACCAGACCCAGCACCCTGAGATCTGTTCATTTGGATAGTTCATGAACTTGCAATTCAACACTGCACATAACCAAATATGTTTCACTAAGCATGTGCCCCACCTTCCATTATTACATATCTGCTCACAATGTATTTCAACCTAAGGATGACACCTAATGAGATATGAATTTGCACATTGTCTAGTAGAATTACAACAACATAATTGGTAGGATCTACACTTTCCTAATGAATGGAAATCAAGTACTCCTTTACAAATATACAGGATACATAAGAAAAAGTTATTAATGTCCACAACCAAACAAAAGGTCAATGACACTAACAAGATCAATCACTAGACACTAGACTATAGGAGTGTCTAGAACACTACTAGATGCTAATATTTTTATCAAAGTAGAAGATATACAAATGACAAACGAAGAAACTCAAGTACAAGCTAGGGTTTCCATTTTCCCACAGCAGGCGTACTTCGAAGACCACACAGCTTTTTTATTTGCCCATCTTATTAATCATTTCAATACAAAGATTGGTGAAAGGAATTTTGATAATTTAGAGGGGATCAAGCTCAAAATCCCCTCCCATATTTTTCATATAAGGGAAAAAAAGTAGGGAAAAAGAAGCTATATTTTTAAAGAGACTTTCTTCCTTTAAAGGTAGAAGTGTTTTCTCCATTAAAGCAAAGAATATTTTTAACTAGGGTACTCTATATGTTCATTAATCATTTTTAAGGGAGAAAAACATTATTTTCTCAACTCTCTTTCCCTATGGCGCTCCTCACACCCTAAGCACAAATGTTTTTAAAAACCTAGAGTGAAACCCATCATACAAAACCCTTGTTTTGAGCTACAACTTGTATGACAAATTTGCATTCAGTGTAAAATAAAAATATCGCATGGGAAAAGTGATCATATCATCCAATCACCAACGTTCATGATTGTCAAAAATAAAGATATATCCTAGGAATATCCCTAAAATCTACCCAGAAAATCCCTAAAATCTACCAAGAACATCCTTGGAATCTCTCTAAAATATCCCTAAAATCTACTTGAAACATCCTTACAATTTGCCCAAAACGTCTTGGGCAAGGTTAGCAAGTCCCCGAGTCGCCAATAAAGTCCCCAACAATTTGGACACGTCTCCTAAGGGTTCTAAAGTCCCTAAAACATGAGAATGTAGAGTACAAGAGTTATCAATGGGATGGAGGATAAAAGACTGTGTGCAACATAGGCTTTTACCCTGTCATGTTTTCAACTTCAAAACCATAATGAATAAATAAGCTTCTATCAATTGCGTCTTTGCATCTTTTGTTTCAAGTTTTCAAAATACATCTTTGTCGCATCTTCTAGCTCCTCAACATCAAAGAAGGAGCTCCTAATTTCTAACGCCTAAAGCGTTCCTTTTCTAATTAATCTCTAAGATGACACATTTTTTCTTTTGGAATATATAAATCATTAGAAACCAACTTCTCTCTTAATGAATGAATGAGGAGATAACTTACTTTCAACAAATTGATAAACCATAAAAGGTAAACTCCCATTTTGTTTTTATTCAAGTAAAGTATCTCTTACTATATTTCACAAAATGGCATTTTAGTGACTTGTAATCTAATTTTGTCCTAAGTTTTCTAGATATAATTGGTTTTATACATCCAGAATTGAGGGCTAACAAACTTATATGGAAACAAAGTTATCACTCCAAATAGTAGTTTTAACTTTTGCAGGGCAAAAAAAAAGGTCACTAGATAAAATTAGATAGCCATTCAAATGATAAATGGGAAAAGATGAGAAACAATGCAATGAAAATATAGTAAGTGTTTCCCCTTTAGGGGCAACAGTCCCAAAGACACTCAATCAACTATTATGGTATGTTCCAACTCACATGAGATCCCTTGCTCATGTCAGTCAAATACAAATGTTATCCTTGTGCCCCGTCAGCTACAGCACTTCCATCATTACCACATGCCTCACCCATGGTATACTAACTCTCTCCATCCTCATGCCTCAGTTGACAACTGCAACATGTTTTCTTTATGCATGGTCCTATTCTAATTGTATGGGTTTGATACTTAAATGCGGTGCTATAACCTCTATACTCATCACGAATGTGGTAAGAACAAAGTGTAATCTGATAACACTTCATAACACTTGCAATCTTACTTCTTGCTTCATAGTACTATGGTGATAGGAGGCATTAATATCCTAATAAGTGTCATGGAAACCTTAGCTTAATCATACTATTAGTGATCTTGTCACGTTAACATACCTTAAGTACTAGTCATACTTAACAATTCCCATTTCCCTTTTCTCACTTCTATTCCATTCATAAAAAAGACATTTCCCTACTCATGTTTGACTTGTTAAATGTCATCCAACAAGGTCTAGTCAAGAAACAATGTAGAGAAATGTAAGCCTAAGTCAAAAAAAAAACCAAAACAAGGCTACTTGTGAAGAGCACAAAAAATGAAAATCAAAAAATAATAAAGCTAGAACTATGCTACTTCATTAAAAGGGTTGCAACCCCTATGTCATGTTACCACTCAAACTAGTAGGGGTCCTAGGAGGGGATCCTATAGAGCAACTACTAGGTCAAGGACCAACAATGCAGCAACAACGCAATGTCACCTCAACTAAGGTTCCCTCCTCTTTACAGAGTTTCACCAATGGGAGGAGACCCAGTATAAGAGGAATCACAATGACGAATGAATTAATGATCGAATAAGGAGTGATTCCTAAAGCCTTTTCATAGGATAGACTCAATTAAATAGCTTACTTGCTTGAGAAGCAAGCTGATCGGCTCTGTAAGAAGGCCTAGGGTTAGATAATTTTCCTTGACAAGGAGCTTCCTAGACTTAAGGATCCTTATGGAGAAATGGATTCTATCTAGTCCTTGTGGAATTTGAGTTATAAAGTTGCAGGACCACAGAGAAACCAGGTGGACACAAACTGGGCCAAGGGTATGGAATTGATCGACCAAAGAGGGGCTTGACCTAATTAGGGAAGAGAATAGGATCAAAGAACTAATTTTCTTTTGAAATTTGAATGCAATGATCCAAGTGAGGACACTAACCCAAAATCAGTCTAGGGAGAGAAATGATCCTCGAGCTAAGGCTTGTGACATCTCAGGATTCCACCATCGGATTGTGCTCAAATTTTGTGAATAACTTGAGAAGACCCTAGTGCAGTTGTGCACAAATTTTGAAGGTGTTTGAATGGCTACAAAATATTTCATTTGATGCCCTAGGAGACCTTTTAGGGTTAGGCCTAGAATTGGGAAAAGTGAATAAAAGAGAGGGAAATTTGACCACCAAAACGGATACGAGGATCAATGCCTTATTGCTTCCGCTTAATGGGGTCAAGAAACACATAGATCGAGAATTCCATGTGCTAAGGAGCCTTAATCGATCGTTGCTAGCCTTTCTAAGGGCAACAACTAGGTCAATAGGGATTTATACTTCACATTTGTCAAAGAGATGAAGTTTCAAAGTCTTTCAACCTAAGAGGTGCCTCTAGAAACATTCACCCACTCCCTTCAAGTACAACACATGCATTAAATCACTTATTCAAGCTTCCCAGAAGAATTTTGCATTTAATTTAACCCATAATTGAATAATGATAATCATAACATGCAGTAAACCAGTAAAATAGCAAGAATAGCATAAAACTTTCACTTACATAAGAGAAAGAGTATATTCATTCATCAACGTTGCACTAGAAATAAGCTTCAAAGACAATAGCGAAAATCCAAACATCATAGTGCATCAAGAGAGCTCCAAAAGTTTACCCAGCAAAAAGTGCAAAAATCTCTCAAGAGATGAAAATCCAATCCAAGTGATGATGATTAGAATGAACCAACTCATTCCTATTTATACAATCACTGATGAGTTCGATTTTCCTAATTAGGCCTGTTTGAGCTCCAAATAATAAAATAATGTGCAATAACAACACTCCTTGGTGACAAGCCCACCATGATAGCTCAATAACATAATAATAAGCCTCTCAAGAGGGTCGAATGATCAATAAAGTGATTTGTTGGACCTTTGAGGAGGCCTAATGAAGTGCAAAATGTGCCATGATATAAGAATGGACCTCAAACATAGTGGACAAGTGGTTGGCCCCTTGTTTCCAAGAAAAATCCCTGTGGTGCCCCCAAGTGGTGGTGAGGGGCATGGGAACATCCTCATGGGTCTCCAAGTGGATCGAAAATGCTTCTAAACCATCCGTAAGGACTAGGATTATATCATAAGCCCCCTATGGTGCTCATTTGGACCCTGGATTGTCTGCTAATTGCATGATGAAGGTGTGAAGCCAGTTGGGCATGGTGAACTAGGTGCATAGTCCTTGTCCAAAAGGTGGAACACAAGCAATCAATGACTGATGTTGCCGATCCATGAAGTACTCTCTACTATGGCAGAGGCCCATGGCTCTCAATGCTCACCCTACAAGTGCCACTGTGGCCCTCTGGAGGGCTAGGACCCCGTATTGGAAGACCAAGACCCAAATGGAGACCCACTGATCCAATGCATTCCCTTGCCCTCCAATACAAAAAAATCATTAGAATAATCAAGTAAAAGAGCTTACCAGTCATGGAATCAATAGGGCACATCATGTTGGCATGCCCTTCCATAGTGGGCTTTCGCATGTACAAGTGTCTCCAAGCTCAATAGGGGTTAAATCAAGAACCTTATTAGGTGGTTTCAACCTTTAAAGGGGGTGACATGTTCATGGTACATCCCTCAAGTGGTAGGTGGCAAATGAATAGTAATGGAACAGAGTGGGGGTCAGGGGAATCATCCAGACCACATGTCATGGTGCAAGAGTAGCTATAATAAGGGAAACCCACACTATTGTTTTTCCACGACCTTGGTGGTTGGGATCAGTGTTGCACGAAGCGCCCCCCCACCCCCCCGGTTCCAAGCCCCGAAGCGCGTCCCGTACGGAAGCGCTTAGGAAGCTTGGCCGGAAGCGACGCTTCCGAATTCGGAAGCGCCGCTTCGGCATTTTTAGACGCTTCCTAGAAATTTGGAAGCATTGTACGGAAGCGTCGCTTCCGAAGCGCGCTTCGGGTGTCAGAAGCATGGCGCTTCGGAGGAGGAAGCGTACGCTTCCTGGACGCTTCCCAGACGCTTCCGTACGCTTCCAGAAAAGCTTCCGGAAAAGCGTTTAGAAAATTGTTTTTTTTTTTTCAATTTGTTTTAAATTTTAGGTGAGTTTGTTTGTTGGGGTGGGTCCACCTTGGGTTAGGGTGACGAATGAAGGCAAAAAAAATATATAAATATAGCAGAAGCTCCCTCATGGTAATGTTAAATTCTTAAAGTAAAAGGATGAAAATGAAAAATATTTCATCCTTTTACTTAAATTTTTAACATTACCATGAAATGACTCAGGATGTTTGAGAGTGGTTC
>APFE031298357.1:5474-23897 GCA_000404065.3 Pinus taeda | reverse complement strand
TATTTATATCTCTGATGAGGGTGTAGAATGTGAATGGTGATGGTAGGGTTACTAGTGACCACCACTTTGGCAATAAAATGCATTAAAGACACGAGCGTTGTGGCCATTTGCATGTATGTAAATGCATGTGAGATATGAAATTTGGAGATTTCCCAGAATTGTTTGTGTTAAATAGAATAGGGTATAAAGGTATCGGTGGAACTTTTGTCTATAGGATTTTTGGACCTTTGTCATTGCTAGAAAACTAGAGTGGATTTACTATAATTTTTGAGTTGCGCGGAGCAACGCGTGTTGCAATTGGTGTGGTGAGAATGCATGCAATCTCGATGGGACACTGGTTTGGGAGGGAAACCTAAAGTGTTAGCTAGTAAAGAAAGGCAGAGGCTTATCATTCGTAACCATACCCACAACTTCTTGGACATCTGGCACACCTTGTATTCAAAAGTTAGAGCTCTCCTTTCTTAGGGTAACTCTGTACTTTCTCAGGATTCTTCATTTCGTAGTTTTGATTTGGCTCAATGTCTAACTTGTTAGATGGTGTCTTATTCCTAGTGAAGACAACATAAGTTGGCTTATTTCTTGGCTTTATTATTTAAATGGTGACATTTGTGGTTATTTGGTGTTATTTCCTAGGTTTGAAGGAGGGTTTCTTCCTGTATTAACTTAGTCTTAGTTGTATTCTATTTCAATCATTGTGAGTTTTTGGTTTACTTGTGGTTTTAGTCGAAATTTCTCATATGTGGCTTTAGTGCCAAGAACCTTGGTGCAAGTTTTATGTTGCCCCATCAATTGTATCATGTGTAGTCTTTTTATTTGGAAACTAGTATGCCAACTTGCCACCATGTAGTGGCAACATTTGAGGGCCCGGAGATGCGGGGGCAGGAAAGGGGAGGGTGGCTGAGGCACCCAAGACTAGAATTACAACCACAAGCAATCCTAGGAAGCCTTGAAACTTTCCACTTGGCCAACATTGAGGAAATTTATAGTGAGTTGGATAATATTGGAGCCATGGGTGTAAGAGACCGACATGCTATGTCTAACTTAGAACTAGTGGAGGAGGCTGAGTAGCTAATTTCAAACGTTAGCCATAACAGGGGTCATAGGAAGTAGTACCTTTAGGCCTTGTTTCTCTATTTAAAAGATTAAAATTTAATGGGCAGAGTCCTGAAGGAAAGACAATTGAACCAATACAATGTCTTTGCTCACCTCACATACACGAAACGAGAGCAGCACAACATGAGGTTCCATATGGAGAGGATGGATGCCTGAATGGCCTAGAATGAGCGCTACATCCCATGCATTGCCACCTCATCCACTCCTTAAGGATCTCGTGTGCGAGACCCAACACTAGTGAATTCTTTTTACTCATAGTTATTTCATGGTTTTTGATATACTTTTTTGGTATGATGTTGTCATAGATTCACTCACAATGTTATAAATGTTGGCTTTTTACAATTTTGGATTTTCTATTCTATTGACATATGGTAAAAAATGTTGCACTTTTTACAATTTTGGATTTTCTATTCTATTATGGTAAAAAATATTTGGTTTCCCACTACATAAGTTGAGACCATCTACAATAAAGTGTGATGACAATAAATGGTTGAACTTATGATGGTTTTTTGGATTATGTGAGGAAATAAAATTTAGCTTAAAAAGATTAAAATATCTATAAATTAATCTTAAATTGAAACATTTGTAAATTAATGTTAAATAGATCAATTTGTGAAAAAATAAATGAAGATAGTAGCTTCATTCCCTTAAAAAGAAAAAAAGGCATTTTCAAAATTTTGACAAAAATAATAGTTTAAAACATGCGGTTTTATCATACAATTTATTTAATTTTTTAATATTTTAACATTGTTTATAATTTAATTCTTATATTTTAATATAATTTAGTAAAGAAAAATTCCTTCAAATTAGTAATTAATTTTTTAGGACAACTTATTTATAAAATATATAAATATTTATATAAAATATATGAGATAAAATTAGCCCTCATGATAAATTATTTTCATAGAATATTTTTAAATAATATAATTGTGAGATTTTTCTATTTTAATGTTTATTATAATTAAGTTTATTAATGTGTATTTTAACCGTTCATTTATATGAATACCTTACTATTATAAATTAATGTTTATTAATGTGTAATTTATAACCATTTCATTTATATAAATACCTTATTATTAATAATAATGAGTGAATAAAATCCAATTCAGAAAACAATATTACTCTTTCCCTTAGGAAAAGAAAATAAACGCACAGTGTGGCAATAAAGAAAATATTGATGAATAATTTATTTAAAAACTAAATTATTTGGGCTCTTAGATAGACTCCTCTCCTCTCCGACCATGTACATCACAATTATACGCTTTTGAAACTATCTTGTGTAGCCTCCATGCCTACCAACAGCCTATTCATGTTAGTGTCAGGGTCGTTGGGATATGGAATTGACACAAAATCCAAAGAAGTAATGACATTATAGGGCCTACCGTTCCTATCATTGATCAAAAAGGCTCCAACGAAGAAACATATCACGTGTACTCACTTTTCTTCACCTCCATTACCATCCACTTTCTCATTCCTCCTGATCCTCTTCTCTATCTTTATCATCATCCCACGCTCTTCCATATGTCTTTACTCATTATTTAAATTGCATGGTCTGCCAAACGTGCAACACACAACACTAATTCTTTGGGCTTATTGACAAGGATATCACCGTAGATATTCACTTGGGAATAGTCTAATTACTTGGTGTTCTACCTTTTGGTTTTTGTGCCCTTCTTTTGCCGCTGAATGTCCTCCAATATATTTACTTTTGGTTTTTGTGCCCTTCTTTTGCCGGTGAATGTCCTCCAATATATTTACTTTTGGTTTTTGTGCCCTTCTTTTGCCGCTGAATGTCCTCCAATAACTTTATGTCTATATCTCTAGTTTCCTATCTCATGTACTACCACCTTCCAGCTCACACATTTAATGTCACCTCCTCTTTCAAAATTTCAAACTCACAGTGGGGCAATTTTTTTTAAACAAAATGATATGCTGTTGTTGATAGCTTCATTGACTGAGGACAATGTGATTGAGTTTGAACTGAGATTATGGAAAGGAAATAATGAAATAGAGTGTAGTATCATTCGAATTGAAGCCACCAACAACATTTGAAGTTGAAACCACTCATAACAATTGAGAAATGAATCATGATAATTGTTCTTGGTTTTGTATCCATCACGATATTATTTTCATTTACATATATACAGATTTGTGTTTACTATAAATTTATGGCTTTAGATAAATAAGTAAATTATGGTTGTTTCACATAAAAAATTTATGGTTTGTAAAAAAATAAAAACACTCTCAAGAAATTTACTAAGTTTTAAAATATTGAAAAAATATCCATGCAATTTGAGTTTTATGGTTTTTCACATAAATTTCTGTATAAAAATGTTAAAATGTTCTCATGAAATTTACTAAGCTTAAAAAAAATATATCCATGACATAAATTTTTTATTTACTTTGTTCTCTATACTCGTTTTTGCTTGAAGCTCTCCAATCTATAAAACATTTTCATATATTTGCTCTACCTCTTCTTTTTGTTACTTAAAGTAAACCTAGAGTTTATGTTTCTTAAGGTAAATTTTTTTTAATGAAATTCACTCATTTAGGTTTTAAAACATTTTACTATATATTCTATCAAACCCATATTATCCCTAAACTTAACCAACTTACACATTGTTGTATGGTGATAATCAACAATTGCATTATGCCCTTATGCTCTGCAATAATATTAAAGTTGAAGTGTTGACTTATTTAAACTGGGGATTTTGTAGCCTGAATACATATTTCTCTTAAATATTCTATCTTTGTTCCCTTAGTGGCCTTTTCATATAATTGATATCCACTACAAAAATAAAAAAAAATATCCTATATTTTGTGGGTGCTTGACTTGTATATCTCTTCGAATTGTCTATTACTACTTATTGGAACATGACTTGTAGGGACATGTATATGGACTTTGAGCATTCCCTTGTAGTTATTCTTGTTTCAGACACAATTTTGCTATCTTTGCTCCCCTTCAGGTAGTCTCAAGTTAAAATCACAGATAAATTTTGTAGCATGTAAAGAAAATAAAAAACAATTCTCCCTTTGAGCAAAAGGCTAGACAAGAGTTGTCATCACTACAGGGGAGCTTATACAATTGTAACATGGAAATATGGTAGTTGCCACCACTATAATAAGGAGTTGTCAGCATTACAATAGGGGAGTTGTCTAGTTTCAACAATAATGAGTTACAATTGCAATTATGACAATTCACAACTTTAGCTACTAATACGCAATGTGAAGCTACTTTGTGTCTAACTTGGGAGTAATCTAACTAGCTGGCATTTTACCCTTTGGTTTTTGTGCCCTCCCTTTTCTAGTGATCTTCCTCCAACGTCTTTCTCTCTCGAGTACTCTGATGGGCCCACTCCATCTTAGTTACTCACCTAACTCTAAGCAGTGATTCTCAATCTTTTTGAAACAAAATGATATGTTGATGGGAGCCATTGTTGTTCAATGCTTCATTGAGTGAGGACACTATGATTGAGTTGAGTCTGGAGAGAAAATCAAAACATAGTATTATCCCAGTTGAAACCATAAACAACATCCAAGTTGAAACCATGAACAACATTTGAGGAATCAATCACAATATTATTTTCATTTACATATATACATATTTGTGTCCTCTATGAATTTCTAATTGAACTATGGTTTACTATGAGCTACATAAATTTATGATTTATGGTTTCAAAAATGTAAAAACCCTCCCATGAAATTTAGTGATTTTTATGATGTCCTATGGACTTAGTTTTCTCTTGAAGCTCCCCAATAAATAAAACATGTTCATATTTTTGCTCTAACTCCTTTTTTTTTAACTTAATGTAAGCCTAGAGTTTATATTTTTTAAACTTCAAATTTTTAATGGAATTCAAGCATTTTGAGTTCTTAAACATGTTACTGTATATTCTATATGCCTTGATGCTCTATTGTAATATTAAGGTTGAAATGTTAATTTATTTAAACTGAGAATTTTGTAGCTTGAATGCATACTTCTCTTAAACATTCTATCTATGTTTACTTAGTGGCCTTTTCATAGGATTGACATCCACTACATTTTTATTTTCCTATATTTGGTCATTGTCTGACTTGTAATATCTGTTGGAATTGTTTATTACTGCTTATTGGCACATGACTTGTAGGGAGATGTACATGGAGTTTGAGCATTACCTTGTAGCTATTCTTGTTGCAGACACAATTTTGATAGCTTTACTCCTCCTCGTGTAGTGTCAAGCATAGAAAATTTTAGGGGCGAATATTAGCCCATGGGTGAAATTGAAATGATTTTATATTTTGGAGGGGCGAATTTTTTGTATTACACCCATTTTCTATAGTTAGCCCAAAAATTATTTAAAAAATAAATATTTATTATATTTTAGGCAATGAAAAAAAGCACAAATTAACGTTCAAGCCAAGATTCGCTTGCATAGATAAACCTTTAAGCCAAGATTCGCCTACACAAATAAACATTCAAGCCCAGATTCGCCTGGTTTGCGGGGCGGATTTGCTTCAATCGCCTTGATTTCATGTCAGATCTGCTTCTAATCGCCCAATTTCCAGGAATGAAACTTAGTAGGGGCTATTTCGCCATCTACCATTCCTGGAAATCAAGGGTAGGGTTAATTCAATGGTTTTTTGTTTGAGTTGGTTGTCACACAAGGGTTTTCTATTTGATTCGCTTGTATAAATTTCATACTACAATCCTCCTAATCGTTGAGTTGTGTGTAGGAGTCCCTGTGTCACTAATTTTCTGTCTAGAGTTGCTCCTGCATGTGTGATATTCTTGTTGGATATTCTCTGCGATTCGAACCAAGTCAGTTTTTTTGCATGTGTGATATTTGTGTTCTGTATATTATCTGTGATTCAAACCGAAGTTAACAATGTGAAGGAGGAAAATTCAAACTGGTGCTTTTTTTGGTGTGTTTCATGTTTTCCTTTGCAAGAGAATTATCTGAAACACATCAAGTTCTGGATGTGGAGGCAGCTTTGAGGGCGAAGACTAGTTTGGCCATGCTAGTAGTTCCCGAGAATGGAGCAAGACATTGCAGAGAGAAAAGAGTAACACCATTGTGCTCAAGATAGTTCACAGAGACTCGCTGAGCAGTAGCAAATGGAAACATAAGATCTGTGAAGGGGGTTTTGCAGGAGAGGCTAAAGTGAGATGTTGTAAGAGTTGATTCCTTTAATGTCCATGTTTTCTTTGATTGGTTTTTAGTTAGCCTTAGCATGGCTCACGTGATCATGGTTCAAGTAACGAGCTATTCATTTTTTGTTTCATGTTGAGTTAGTTTATTTAGGAAATAGTATGCGACCACTTAACATCAAACCATTACTTTATAGTCACCCCAGTGAGAGACAAGCCACGTGAATCAAGTAGGCAACAAAGCTCCCATCCATGTTATGGGTATGTATTATTGGGACTCTGCCTTTGCTTTCGAGACAATTTGTAAATGCATACGCGATAGGGGATCAACATATTTGTATACTAAAAAATTCTAGGCCTGGGCAGTTAGGGTTCCACTGTATCATTCTATATGTAGCCTATCCACCAAATATCACGGAAGCTCTGATGTATAATGTCAAAGATCTGACCTGAAATAACAAGTCCATTCCACCTCAGTACATTTTTTATTGTATGTACCATGAAGCTCAAGAAAATTTCAACATAAAGTGATATCCCCACAAGAGTATAGCTGCACCCACATATGCTTGCAACGACATGATTTCTTGGCTTTATATTTTACAGCATATCTTTGCATATTTGTTGATTTGATGACCATGGACAATGATGCCTTCCGAGAAGAATTGGAATGCAAATTTCTCATAAACAACTCAGTCAATGGACAAATCAATGATCATGTATTCAATTCAATTATTCAAGTAAGTAGAAATACAATGGGTTGTGTATTTATCATTGTCATGAAGGCCCCAAAACTCATTTCTAGCACAATGGTTATGTTAACTTGTTTCATTTGCGTTTTGACACTCACAATTATGAGTTGTTCATAATAAAAGGGCTCAAATATTTATCCAAAATATGGTGTGAATGGAAAAAGAAACCATTACAAGGAAACACATCCTAGAACCAATATTTAAATACTTTCACACAGGGAAGCATTGGTCTCTTCACAATGGATTGTTTGTTTATGTTCTTCGTGGCATGTCATACTTAATGGAAAACACAGGAAACATTGATGGTCTCTTGTCTGTCTTCATCATAAATCTTGATCGCAAAAATGTAGTACACCAACCTCAAATGAAAACTAATAGAGTTGAAATTGTTGTTATCTTGGTTAGGCAATTTAGACCAAAATCCATGATTTCAAAAATTAGTGCAATCGATGATCTGTCAAGGCATTTATCACAATGAATTGTTTGTTTCTATTCTTCGTGGCATGTATTACTTAATTTAGAACAAAGGAAATGATGATTGTCTCTTGTCTGTCCTCATCATAAATCTTGATCACAAAAATGTAGTACACCAACCTCAAATGGAAAACGATAGAGTTGAAATTGTTGTTATCTTGGCTAGAAATCTAGACCAAAAGCCATGGTTTCAGAAATTAGTGCAATCAATGATCTGTCTAGGCATTTATCACAATGGATTATTTGTTTATGTTCTTCGTGGCATGTCATAACCAGCTTGTTTGTAAGATAAGTGGTGGTCTTCCTATTATGGAATTATTTTTATGTGTTGAAGAATAAACTATCTCTGCTCTCAAGTAATGAAGTATGATTTTATTTATTGAATATTTTATGTTCATAAATTGGAGTCTCCATGAATGACATGAATATTGTTATGTTATAACATTGCAATGAATGTCTGTTCTAATATGATTTCTGAGGAAGTGTGAATAGAGACTGTGAGATACCCAAAATGACACAATATGTGTATGTGTTGGCATTCTTGTTAAAGTCAATTTCTTAGGTAGGGTAATGCCCAAAGATGCTTCATGAAATTTGGTGGGAAAATCATGTTGAATACAGATGTTGTTGCCAAGCTTTGTATCTCCTTGTGCATCATAATATTTTGGAAAGAGAAATGTGAAGAGTGCAAGAAGGAGAAACCCAACTTTGTAAGTGTGTGTCTCTCTATGTTTTATGCTTCCAATGAATCTACGTTGGGGTTACACACTCTACTTTTATGGGCATGATTTGAACTTCACAATAACTATGTAAATTCACTAAAATAGTAAAGAAAAATCCAACCACTGGTTAGCTGACTTGGATCCATTTTTAGCATGCCTTGTGCAAAGAAATCATTAAGACAATTCGCTCACCAGTTTTCTTACTTTTCTTTGTGTTATTTTGATGGTTGAAATCATATTACACTTCAATTTGAGAAATGCATGGTGAATTTGTGAAAAGAATCCTACTCCAAACTAGTTTGTAGAACTACAATTGCTGGTGAAATTGGGGTATTAAACCACTACACTCAGAACCATGCTAACAATGGCATTTGTGGGCTTACCCAGCAGATGGAATTGATGCTCATTAGCTTACTGGAAATTATGGTAAAATAATGTTTTTGGGGCTCTCGGAGAAACTTTATGACTATTTTCACTATAAGTGAAATGTTCTTGGTTGTATCTTACTTTCATCGTTTTTATTGAAACTAATCGAAATATAATCATGGGAATGCTTTGACCTTGCAAAATGCTTCTTCCTAGAAGCTACCACTAATCTATTGGTGTTTTGATTAATGTACATTTTTGTCAGCTTGATTTTTCTTTTCTTGGTCCCTTATCTTTGGTAGGCTTATTTTAGGCCATAATATTTTTATCTTGGAATTCTACAGTCCTTAATGCAGAACACAAGAAATGATGATTGTCTATTGTCTATCCTCATCATAAATCTTGATCACAAAAATGTAGTACACCAACCTTAAATGAAAATTGATAGAGTTGAAATTGATATTACCTTGGCTAGGAAATCTAGACCAAAAGCCATGGTTTCAGAAATTAGTGCAATCAATGGTTTGCCTAGGCATTTATCACAATGGATTGTTTGTTTTTGTTCTTTGGGACATGTCATACTTAATGCAAAACACATGAAATGATGATTTTCTCTTGTCTATCCTCATCATTAATTTTGATCACAGGAAATAAGTACACCAGCCTCAAGTGAAAGTTGATAGAATTGAAATTGTTGTTGTCTTGGCTAGGCAATCTAGACCAAAAGCCATGGTTTCAGAAATTAGTGCAATAATTGATCTATCTAGGCATTTATCACAATGGATTGTTTGTTCCTGTTCTTTGTGACATGCAATAACCAAATTGTTTATAAGATAAGTAGTGTTCTTTCTATTATGGAATTATTTTTATGCGTTGATGAATAAACTAACTCTGCTCTCAAATAATGAAGTATGGTTTTATTTATCGAATATTTTATGTTCATAAATTGGAGTCTCCATGAATGACATGAATACTTCTTTGTTATAACATTTCCATGAATTCCTATTCTAATATGATTTTTGAGGAAGCATGAATATAGACAATGACATGACCAAAATGACATTATCTGTGTATGTGTTGGCATTCTAGTTAAAGTCAATTTCTTAAGCAGGGAAATGCCCCGAGATGCTTCATGAAATTTGGTGGGAAAATCATGCTGAATACAAATGTTGTTGGCAATCTCGTATCTCCTTGTGCATCATAATATTTTTGGCAAGAGTAATGTGAAGAGTGCAAGAAGGATAAATCCAACTCTGTAAGTGCATGTCTCTCTAAGTTTTATGCTTCCAATGAATCTGCTATGGGGTAACATGCTTTGCTTTTATGGGCATGATTTGCACTTCTCGCTACCTGTGTGAATTCATTGAAATGGTTAAGCAAAATACAGGCCTTGGTTGGTTGATTTTGATCTGTTTTTAGCATGCCTTGTACAGAGAAATCATTAAGCTGGTTCGCTCACCATTTTTCCTCTTTTTCTTTGTATTCTTTTAATGGTTGAAATCATATTACGCTTCTAGCTGAGAGATGCATGGTGAATTTGTGAAAATAACCCTACTCCAAACTAGTCTGAAGAACCAATATTGCTGGTGGAATTGGGGTATTAAACCACTACACTTAGAACCATGGCAACAATGGCATTTGTGGGCTTACCTCACAGATGGAATTGATGCTCATTAGCCTTCTGGAAAATATGATAAAATGACGTTTTTGGGGCACCGGGAAAAACTTTATGGTTATTTTCACTATAAGAGAAATTTTCTTGGTTGTATCTTTCTTTCATCATTTTGATTGAAAGTAATCGAAATACAATCATGGAAATGCATTGAGCTTGCAAAAGACTTGTTCCTGGAAGCTACCACTCATCTATTGGGGTTTTGATTAATGTACCTTGTTTCCAACTAGAGTTTTCTTTTCTTGGTCCCTTGTCTTTGGTAGGCTTATTTTAGCCATAGTCTTTTCATCTTGGAATTCTATAGTCCTTCTTAATGTAGAACACGGGAAATGATGATTGTCTCTTGTCTGTCTTCATCATACATCTTGATCACAAAAATATAGTACACCAACCTTGGATAAACACTGATAGAGTTGAAATTGTTGTCATCTTAGTTAGGCAATCCAGACCAAAAGCCATGGTTTCAGAAATTAGTGAAATCAATGATATTCCTAGGGATTTATCACAATGGATTGTTTATTTCTGTTCTTCTTGACATGTCATACTTAATGCAAAACACAGGAAATGATGATTGTCTCTTATCTCTCCTCATCATAAATCTTGATCACAAAAATGTAGTACACCAACCTTAGATGAAAACTAATAGAGTTGAAATTGTTGTTATCTTGGCTAGGAAATATAGACCAAAAGCCATGGTTTCATAAATTAGTGCAATTGATGATCTGTCTAGGCATTCATCACAATGGATTGTTTGTTTCTGTTCTTCGTGACATGTCATAACCAACTTGTTTATAAGATAAGTGGTGTTCTTTCTATTCTAGAATTCTTTTTATGTGTTGATGAATAAGCTATCTCTGCTCTCAAGTAATGAAGTATGGTTTTATTTATCAAATATTTTATGTTCATAAATTGGAGTCTCCATGAATGACATGAATACTGCTCTATTATAACATTTCCATGAATGTTTGTTCTAATATGATTTCTAAGGAAGCATGAATAGAGATCGTGAGATGCCCAATATGACACTATCTGTGTATGTGTTGGAATTCTAGTTAAAGGCAATTTCTTAGGCACGGTAATGCCCAGAGATGCTTCATGAAATTCAAGGGAAAATCATGCTAAATACAAATGTTGTTTCCAAGCTTTGTATCTCCTTGTGTCTCATAGTATTTTTGGCAAGAGTAATGTGAAGAGTGCAAGAAGGAGAAATCCAAATCTATAAGTGTATGTCTCTCTATGTTTTATGCTTCCAATGAATCTGCATTGGGGTTACATACTTTTCTTTTATGGGAATGATTTGCACTTCTCGCTAACTGTGTAATTCACTGAAGTGGCAAATAAAAATCGAGGCCTTGGTTGGTTTATTTTGATCCATTTTTAGCATGCCTTGTGCAAAGAAATCATTAAGCTAGTTTGTTCACCATTTTATGTATTTTTCTTTGTATTCTTTTGATGTTTGAAATCATATTACACTTCAAGCTGAGAGATGCATGGTGAACTTGTGAAAATAATCTTACTCCAAACTAGTTTGTAGAACCAAGATTGCTGGTGAAATTGGGTTATTAAACCACTAAACTCATAACCATGGAAACATTGGCATTTGTGGGCTTACCTAGAAAATGGAATTGATGCTCAATAGCTTGCTACAAATTATGGTAAAATGAGGTTTTTGGGGCATCGGGAAAAAATTTATGGTTATTTTCACTATAAGTGAAATTCTCTTGGTTGTATCTTACTTTCATCGTTTTTTATTGAAGCTAATCGAAATAAAATCATGGGAATTATTTGAGCTTTCACAATGCTTCTTCCTGGAAGCTACCACTTATCTATTGGGGTTTTGATTAAGGTACAATTTTGTCATCTTGAATTTTCTTTTCTTGGTCCCTTATCTTTGGTAGGCTTATTTTGGGCCATAGTCTTTTCATCTTGGAATTCTATAGTGCTTCTTAATGCACAACATAGTAAATGATGATTGTCTCTTGTCTTTCCTCATCATAAATCTTGATCACAAAAATGTACTACACCAACCTCAGATTGAAACTGATAGAGTCGAAATTGTTGTTATCTTGGATAGGGAATCTAGACCAAAATCCATGGTTTCATAAATTAGTGCAATCAATAATCTGTTTAGGCATTTAAGGAAAAGTCTTTAGACCACAATCAAGGTTGTGGGTCCCCTGGAGGCTCGCTGGAACATGTCTCTCCAAAATTCATTAAGGCATGCCGGGACATTGGCCTTGATAAGGGAACATCATACTCATGGGTAACAATGTGGTAGCATGACAAAATTAAAATTAATTTTAATGATGATAAGGGAAACATAACCACTTCTTCCATTTTTTCTTTCACCCCATTAGAAATATTGGTTGGAGTTTCCACCAAAATTTAGGTGTCAACTAATCCCCAAAACTTCGTCTTCATTGCCAAGCGACTCATCTAAAGGTGATACAATTATCCTTGTGTACAGAGTGACACAATACACCGCCCCTTCATTGTTGATGTAGGAAACAATGGTCAACCCATCATTCAACTTTCCAAGTGGATTACAAAGGTGAGACAAAATAGTTTGCAGGTGAGGATATGTCTTCTATGATTTTGATGAAAATGAAAAAGATAGTTGAAGGTTTCTTGAGTTGTGATGTGAAAAATGTGGGGCTCACTGTGCCTACCTATTTTAACATTTTCCAGAGGAGGGATGCCAAATTTGTGACAAACGTTATTGGTCTTAGTGTAATGAAAATTATTAACGAACTCACACTACAAGTATAGCCTATGGATTTCACACAGATGTTTATTCTTCCAATAAAAATAAGACAATCCTAGCTTTTAATTTAGGTGGAGGCACCTTTGAAATCTCCATTCTTAAATGTTCATGGTGGTAAATTTGAGGTGAAGGAAAATAGGTTTTTCAGTCATTGTGTTCGACACTTCGAAAGAAAAATCAAGAAGCAATTGAGCATGTGTCATAACTCTTTAGAGACTTCATTTAGAATGTGAGAAGGAAAAGAGAATTCTATCTTTCGCAGTGGAGGCTGATAGATATTGATTATATCTACAAAGGATTAAATTCTAACATGAATATCATGAGCCCCAAGGAAATTGTTGTACCTGATTTCAAACATAAGACAAGGTTTTGTGTGTGATTTGAAGATATTGATGTGCATCTCAAATTGTAAAACTAACTGTACCTATATAATACTTAAGCCAAAACACCCTATGTCAACTCCAAATATAGTTTTCCCAAGTTCCCCAATAGATGATTGATCTTTTTGTAAAGTTTCATTATTAATGGTATTATGTAAAGCATGCCCTAGTTCAACAGTAGAAACTATTGTAACTGATTGTTACTTATTATTTCATAACACAACACCACTAATGAACATAAACGATTTATGGTGGTATATTTTCCCGCGCCAATGTCTCTACAAAATGTTAAACACACTCATCTTAGTAGAGACTCAAACATGCTTCTAGGAGCCTAAAATGACATTTTCATGCAAATGAAAATTTTACTGTAGGTTTTTGTATGGTCAAATTTCTTTTTGAGACTATCAGAACTATTCTTTATGAGTGCAACGGGAAGTTGCAAATTCATGGATCAATAAATAAATTAATGATCGACCTTGTGCGTTAGAAAAATTATTGAAGATCACGCCCTCGGAGTTTAGCTCTATTCAACATACATAGTTGATCCTAACTCAACACCATTATCCATTGTTTCCTTCCTCTGCTGTGGAAAGTAGGTATTCCCTATCCTATATATATCTTCAAGACTAGTATCTATCTTGAAATCCTGCTTTCAAATGGATAGGTGCCAGTTTAATGTAAATATTCTTGGTCATTGATCTCTCTGGCCTTTTATTCTTTTATTTTCCTTGTTGCAAACCAAGGTTCAGTCGAATATGCTTCCTTTTGTAGACAAAATTGATTATTTGGCTAGATTTTTAGTCACTAATGTGGTTCTTGTTGTTATTTCAGAGGATCCAGTGGTAGATGTAGAAGAATTGTTATTGTCCACATAATGGCACACATCATCAATATTAACACTAGTAACATCACAAGAATTGAAAAAAAAGTATCCTTTATTTTGATCATGTTTGATCTTCAGCTAAATTTTATGTCTCTACTTTGTAAAGGAATTGCACATGCTAATGATTCATGATTTTCCACATCCACGGTCTCACCATTCTAAGGTGGGATGGTAAAAAACATTCCTTTTATGGTACTAGAAATAATTGGATTATCCCTCAGACATTTTCTGTTAGGTCCAATAAATTCTATCGATGCCCTAAAACACTAAACTTTGCCCCAAAACATCCACATGATGATGATCTCCCCTATGCTTCACCACACTGTTATCATTCCACTGAAGCACTAATGGTTGATTCTCATCACAATTAAAATGAAGTTGAGATGTCTATATAGAAATCCTTGAAGGTGAAAGACCATGGTTGACACTTCTCAAGCCCAAATTCTCTTGAACTTGATGATTTAACGACCTTTATTTCAGACCCAAGGCTTGTTGTACATCAAATCATACTAGGGTTATCACTACCCTTGAAAATACTGCAAACCTGTGTAGTGAATACATGTTGGTATGGTGCTGCCATGCTACTGCCTTTTACTCCAACAACCAGAAAAGTGATATGCTCAGAACATGTGATGAATGGTCAGCCTGAGTTTGAATATTTCAGTGAACCTATCAGCATCCTGATAAAGAATCATCTCCAGTGATCCTGGCAGGGAATGCTTCATTATTTTGAATTATTCTGAGGTCCTAACTCCTGAGTCTTGACTGGGCATGTTTATTCTTTTTTAATCTTAGGGAGCCAAGAGTAAATAGTCTCATTGATGCCAAATTATAAAGCAATGATCCAAGTTCCTTGACAAACAAATTTGTGCATATGCATGTGAGATGGTAACGACCACCATTTTTCCCTTTTAAAGGATCTGTCTTTATGTTTCATATCACTATAACAATGATAAGGATGTTTCCTTGTTTGGAACAAACATAATTGCTCACTAATGATACATTGACAAAGATTTTTTACCTCAAATACGTCCTCTTGTAGGCATGAATATCATCTTAGTCCTTTTGTTCGAAAAATAGAATGACTACTGTAAGAAGAATCCCACCCACACCAGAGCCTACAGTGGTACTACCTCTTGAGAAAGTGTAAATGTGAGAAAGGAAAACTCAAGTCTTGGAAAATTAGAAACCTTGGATGCTTAAGATAATTCATAACCATATTCTGGAGAAAAAAAATAACTAAAATTATGCCATGATTGGATGGTTTTGTGGAGCAGTGTAAATTGAAGAAAAATTCTCTTACTCCTACCCATACAAATTCATGGTATGCAGCATAGTCCTCAACATATGTTCAATTTGATATGTTGAAAGCCATGTATGATGTAACTATGCCATCCCATTGCACCTTTGCATTTCCCATTACATGTATATTTTGACTTCTAAATTCAAAGATTATATGTACAATTCAATATGTTAAGGTTAATCAAAAAATTTATTTGTTTTCTAGTTCCACAACATAGACAATTTCTTAACCACCTGTTTGTATACATGCCTAAAGCATTAATACCAAAAATCATTATTCTCAGAACACCATAACTTTCAAACTCTATTGAGTCATTCATATTGCATTTAAGTTGTGATTAAGAAGCAAGGCCAATAGAACAATCGAGCATCTCACTCTTAACCCTATTGATATGATGAATTTGTATTCCACTTAATCCCTAAATGTTGTATCAATGTCAGATTACTAAAGGTTTAATAAGGTGCAGTTACAAGTGTATGGATTTGCTACATTTAGATGGGGTTACTAGAAATTGAAAAATGTAATGTTCTAAACAATTGGTGTTTTTGAGTGGATGGTGCAGAACAACTATCTGCAACCATAATGTTGTAGGAATGAATTATAGATTTGAAGCGCACTCATAATATATTACTTTTCTTAGTATTATCTATTGAATGAACGTGGCCCTAAAACCCAAGGAGTTGAATAAGGTCAAATGAACGTGGCCCTAAAAGGCAGGAGTTGAATAAGGTCAAATTAATATTAGATGCATGTTTCCATCGAGCAAGTGTTAAGTGTGACATTTTATGGATACATTACATGGAATTTTTATAAAATCATACTCATATACTAAAAATTCAAAGATTATAATAATGTGATTGCTAGAGTGTTTTATATTTCAAATTGAGTTTCAACTTCTCATTTCTTTATTTTCCAATTGCTTAGTTAGTCATATGAAAGAAATTAGTATGATATAATTAATTAAAACAAATCTTGAATGATTTTTTTTGTAAAGGCCACGAAGTATGATAATCATCTATGCCCAATAATGTTTCTACTCTCAGTGGAGAAGATTTAAAGTTCTATGTTCAATAATGTTTCTACTCTCAGTGGAGAAGGTTTAAAGCTACTTGCAGGTTGTGTGCCACTGAGTAAGAATGTTATACAACCAACATAGATCCATCTTAAATATAGATCTAATATGAGATGAGAGGGATCTAATTTGTAAGTTAAAAACAACAAGCACTTCACTTACATTGAGAACTTTCATTTTAACTTGGTAAGGGTACTTCCTAGTCAAGGTTTAATTCTCTGACAATTAACAAAGAACCTTCCAATTTGTAAGCTGAAAAACAAAAAAACACTTCACTTTCAATGGGATCCTACATTGACATTGATCTTATGTTGGGATCTTTCATTTTTAAGCCATGCTTCATTGCATTTGTAAAGAATTATATCTCATTTCCATTGGCAAGAACTTCAAGATAATGAACTGATTCACATTTTCTTGCGTTGTAGGTTATGGTACGTCTATATACCAAGTAACGTAGTGTACAATTCACCTTCAGATTTTTTCAAAGCTCATTGAAGAAGCATATTAACATCCCCATTGGCTAATATTTAGGATAACATTTATTTAATTTAATTGTGTTATATAGTACTTGTAATCAGGAACAACTATAAACCTCTAAAATTCAGATTATAGGGTTTTCAGTGAGCGGTTTTCTAATTTATTTACATACCATTTGCCTTCACATTTTCTAGTGATGAGCAATGTGGGTATTATTGATGAATATTAAATATATTCTTTATGGATGTGACATCGTATTGAATAAAAAAATTTCGCATTTTATAATATTTGTCAACTCTTGGGTACTTTTAATGGCATCTATCAGCAGGGGTGCAACTTGTAAGCACCTTTTAAAAGAGTCACATATTTACAATAAAAAAAATACTTATTTTAATTTTATTTTAAAATGGTATCTATTAGCAGGTGTGTAACTTGTAAGGGCTTTTTAGAAGAGTCAAATATCTATTGTAAAAAATGCTTGTTTAATTTTATTTTAGAAAATGTTAAAGGAGAATTACTCAAAACACAAATACTCTAGGTATGATGATGGGTGAGATAAAATTTTCAAATAGTTACAATTGAGATCCATGTTCGAATCCCAAGCCTATACAAACACGTTTGGTAGCAGGTTTAATATAATTAATTCAAAAGAAACAACGAGCTCACCTTAGGAAAAACAAATTATGTTTATTTTTTCCAAACATGTAAGTTAGTATATTACAATTTAATGAATATGCTTTCCTATTATTGTATATGGTTTTATATTTTATCAGAAAAATCGCCAAGACTTCACAATGTTTTATAACTTAGTGAAAGATTCATAAAAACTCTATTCAGTGAAAGATTCACCAAGATCTTACAAGATTTTATAATACGATGAAAAGTTCACCATGATTTTACAAGATAATATAATCCGGTGAGAGATTCGCCAAAATAATTATATATGCATATTATATTATTGATAAAATCACCTTCCATTTTATATCACGGTGATCTGAGTGTTTATTATAAATATAAATTATAAATTTTGGGGGTTTCTTAAAATTTTCCCTAACATCAAATTGAAATCACAAATAAATTTTCTAGCATGTAAAGACAATGTTTTGAATAAAACACTAGAAACTATTACAATAGAGGAGTTGCCTAGTTTCAACAATGATCACTTATAACTAAGTTATGACATTTCATAAATTCAACTAATAAAACACAATGTGAAACTAATCTATGTCTTCATCTATATTTATGCAAAACTTCAAATTGGTTACATGGAAAAATTGATTTTGAATTTTTGAATTATTAAATTAATTTTAAATTTTT
>APFE031298356.1:83678-98244 GCA_000404065.3 Pinus taeda | reverse complement strand
AAAAATTCAAATTACAAAATGGAGGCATGAAAAGAAATAAGAAGGTTGTAGCTCCTACCTAGAAGTGATGACACTCGAAATGCTCCACCATATTAGTGACAATCAACTACAAAAGATTGGAGGGAAAAATAATCACAACTTACTCACCAAGAAGTAAAATGTTAAATAGTAAAATGAATTTGTTTTTCCCATTTTATAGTCATTTTCATCATTATTTTATTAATACTTTAATATTTTGACCTAAATATGATTCAATTTTATCACAAAGCAGGTATTTTTAATCCTTTGATGGTGTTCTAAGTAGGTTGAAATTTTTCTTGATGGATTTAGTGCTGTATGAATTGAAAAATATTATTTTGACGAAAGAGTATTATTTTATCTCTTTTTTAGGATTTATAAAGTTAGAAAAAAGAAACTGATGGGAGTTCTCTTTCAACTCTTTTCAAACTCCCAAAACATGAAAAGATATTGAAGCACTTGTCTTTTTTAACTCATTAAAGTAATTGAAAATATGTCTACTTAGTATAAATTTAACCCTTTTCCAGACTGAGACAGACTACTTACATAAAAGGAATACCTTAGTTGGGCATGCCTAAGAGGTTCTCTTGAGTATCATTTTTTTGTCTTTTTGGTCTTAGGTGACAATTACAAAAATGAACACTTAGAGTTCTTTTTTCACTTCTTTTCCAAAATATCTAAACAAGAAATATGTGACTAGAACTACAAGAAAAAATGACATTGGTGAGGGGTGAAAAATGTCACCATAAGCTCATCGGTGATGATCAAAAGAGCATTCTTTAGCAAAAACTGAACATCACCAAAGGTGGCATCACCAAAACTACAGGTACTGTAGTGACATACAAATTATGTCACCAATAATGATTTATAATGATTGATAATGATCGTCACCATTTCATATGAGAAATGGTGATAGACCACAGTTTCCATCACCAAAAATTGAATGTCACCAAAAGTATAGGTGTTGTAGTGACATTAAAAGTTCACAAATAATGATTTATAATAATGGATAGAGACTCACACCACTGCATATGAGCAATAGTGACATACAATAGCCTCAGTCACCAAAAACTAAACGTCACCAAAGGTGGCATCACCAAAAGTATAGGTTTTATGGTGACATTCGAGGTCCATCATGAATATTGACTATAATGATTGATAGTGACCGTTACCGTTTCATATGAAAAATAAATATTTATTGTGGTGGACCTTTAATGGCTATCACTATTGGTGCATATATATGGTGGCGTTCATTTACTATCACCAAAAACTACATTGCTAGAAGTATAGGTGTTGTGGTGACATTCAGTGTCCATCACAAATAATTACTATAATGATGGAAAATGACCGTCACCATTTCAGATCAACAACAATGATTTATGGTTACAGACATTTGAGGGTCATCACTATTGATGTGCATATATTGTGTTGTTCGTTCACTTTCACCATTTCATATTTTTGGTGAGAGCCAAAAAATGTCACCAAAGCTCATCGGTGATGGTGAAAAGAGCCTCCATCACCAAAAATTGATCATCACCATTCCATATGGATTTCAAGACACGATGGAATCGAACCACCAACCTCCTGCTTGCAGAGCAAGTGCTCTTCCATTTCCCTAACACCCTTTAATGAATTATATCTTTATAAACTACACCTTGAAACATCGTAAATTTTAAATTCTACAACTTTCAACAAATTAAAGTCTCATCAATATTTTACTAAACAAGCAAAGCAACATCAAAGATGTAGGTCAGTACCTATTGGTTATTGAAGTTATGAAAATTGGTTGGAGGGAAAAATAGTTATGTATAAGAGAATCAATATGTTCAGTTGAATACTCAATTAGAAGTGAAACTCTAAAGAAACTTATAACCTATAAATGACCTATAACTATCAAATGCACCAAATACTGCAAATGAAATGTTATAAGTGGATATCATATGGAAGATGATGAGGTAGGGACTTGGAATCCTTGTACATCTTAGCATGCCTTAGCACTTTGTACATCTTAGCTTGTTTGACATGTCTTCGTACTATCCTAACATTCCCTAACACACCTTGGTAGTCAAGACCTTAGAACTAGCATTCCATTTTTCCATGACATCGGAACATTACATTCAATAGAACATGTTGGCACTCCCTAGTTGTCATGCCCTTTGTTATCATCCATAATGTCCCCGACTGATGAAGAGATCAAGGAAGGTAACCACAGACCAAGATTTTAGTTTGGTAGCTAGCCCTACCAAACCAGAGAGGGATCTCTCTATGAAATCATAGCCAAGAGATGACTGGAATGTAAAGGATTTTAGGCTAGATAGCTAATGTCAGGTGGGTTTTTTGAAAATTTAGGGACTTGGAACTCTATCCACTGGTGTCCTGTCTGGTAGGGACCTTGTCAAGTAGGCAAGGACTTGAAACTTTGTCTAGGATAAAGCACCTATCATCCATGGAAAGAGCTCCCTAAAATAGATTACCTCCTACCAAGAAGAGTGTTGCCTGCTCAAAATATAGACCCCTTCTCTATCGTGCACTTTTCTTAAAGATAAATATATGCATAAAATAGTACTAAGAAAAACACCTAAATTAAGAAAAGTGAGCATATAAGTCAAACTATAAAAGTATAATAAATATGGTTCTATATAAGTTTGGGAAATGCTAGACATGCATGCTTTCATACAACAACAATAAGATGCCTAAAATCGATGTGATTCTTTCATCATTGCTATACCCTCACAACAAAATTGGAGCATATAGCATGTACCCCAAGGTTGTATGCATTTGTTGAAGGTGGAGATTCAAAGGATCTACTGAGATGATGCACTATTGAAGGAGAAACACCTTAGATAAAGATTATTGTGAATTCAACCCATTTGCATACAGGCCAATGCTACTACTGGGTACACTTCTCACTGAATGGAAACTACAATGTATTGTAGTGTTGCTGAAGGAAAAACAACTTTAGTGCAACACGAATAAAACTCTAATAGATATTGTCAATGTGGCCTCAGTTGTTGATTATCTCATCAATATAGGTAAAAACATCGATAATTGAAAAAAAAAAAGGTGAGATGCATAGATCATTTGAAATGAAAAATTTGGGCATATTTTGTTATTTTTTAGGAGTGTTATTATGGAAAATTCAAGGTAACTTGTTGTGTCTTTATGCCATAGGTCAAGGATGCAAAGAAATACATAAAATATTAAAAAACATGGCATAATTCGATTGTAGGCTATTTTGAAATGGGAATGGAATTCTCCTTGCGCAGGTTGTAATCTAGTGGGTATAACTTTAAATAAGAAACTAGTTGTTATGGGGTTCAAATTGTCTCACAATTAATGAAAAGTCCCAAATTTGTTCACTAGAAAGAAGTACAGTGAGTTTTCAGGTTTACTGAAGGGAACACCCTATTCGTAGGAAGATAACTCCAAATTAGTCAGGCATATTATTTCTCATCTTCTTATACATGTGTGCTTTGAAAAGATAACCACATCCAAAGACTCAATAAGAACTCTGGAAAATTTTATAGATGTGAAGAACTTCTAAGTAAAACCATCGCTTAATGACAATTGAGCGAAGAATATGTCAAAGGATTCAATCTTGCACTCAGTCATAAAAAGGAAGTTGGGTTATCTAGCATCTTGCCAACAAATTGACTGCAACAATAATGTGAAAGACATGTTAAATGTGAAGCCTCTTTCCCACATTGTAGTGTTGTTCCCTCTAGAATTCCAACAAGTATCTGGCTACTGAGATCCACAAAACTTGTGTCGGGTAAACTCTGCATGATACAATTGTGGCGTGCAAGCTTGACACACACTCTAGTATCCCTCGAAAAGAGGTTAAGTCAAAATATTATGACAATATTAACTGTAATTTGATCATTCAATATTGAGGTATGGCTTGAAATAAACAATATACTCTAAATGCACTAGTGAATAACTCAAAATAAATGAATTTCTTACTGTTGCAATAGTGCCTCTTGGGATTTTGGGATAAAACACCTAACCTACATGGAAAAAGGTTCCTAGAATACAATACCTCCTACCTAGAAGTATGTCCCCTACTCAAATATGGAACCCTTCTCTACTGTGCACTTTTCTCAAAGATAAATTTGTGCATAAAACAAAACTAAGAGAAGCAACTAAATTAACAAAAGTGAGCATCTAAGTCAAACTATAAAGGCATACTAAATATGGCGATATACAATATTGAGGTATTGCATGGAATAAACAATATACTATCAATCCAGTAATGAAGAACTCAAAATAAGCAAATTTCATATTGCTACAATAGTGCCTTCTGGGATTCTCGGATAAAGAACCTAACCTCCATAGCAAAAGCTTCCTAGAATAGAGTACCTCCTACAAGGACGTGTCTCCCCTGCTAAAAATATAGAATCCTTATCTACTGTGAAATTTTCGTAAAGATAAATTTGTGGATAAAAAGGAACTAATAAATACGCCTAAATTAAGAAAATTGAGCATCTAAGTCAAACTATAAAATCATACTAAATATGCCTAAAATCAATGCAATTCTTTCTTTGCTGCTACAACCTCATAGGAAAACTATAATCAACAACACGTATCCCAAGGCTACATGCATCTACTAAAGGTGAAGACCAAAAGTATCTACTAAGATGAAGTATTATTGAAGGAGAAACACCTTCAAAACAACATATATAGTCTAATGTGCATTCAACCCACCTGCACACAGGGCAAGGTTGCCACTGTTACACTTCTCCCCTAAATGGAAACTACAATGTATTGTTGCACTACTGAGGGCGAAACACATTCAGAGAAAGACATATAAAACTATAACATATGTTGTCTTTGTGGTATCGGTTGGTAGAAGTTCTCATCAATATAGTTAATAACTTCGAGAATTGAAAAACCAAAAGGTGAGCTAGATACATCATTTGAAATGATAGATTTGGGCATACTTTATTATTTTTTAGGAGTATTAGTATAGAAAATGCGAGGTAGCATGTTTCATCTTTATTTCATAGACCAAGGATGCGAATAAACACAAAAAGATTAAATAGCATGGTAAAACTCAATTTCCGGTTCTTTTGAAACAAGAATGGAGTTATCCTTGTATAGATTCTAATCTATTGGATATAGATTTAAATAAGAAATTTATAGTTATGGGGTTCGAATAGTCTTATGATTCGTGGAAAGTCCCAAAGTTTTTCACTAGAAAGAAGTAGAGTGAGTTGTCATGTTTATGAATGGGAAAACCATATTCACAGGTAGATAACTTCAAATTAACCAAGCATATGATTTCTCCTCTTCTTCTACATGTGTGCTTTAAAAAGCTAACCACCTCTGAAGACTCAAGAACAACTCTAGTAAACTTTACAGATGTGCAACACTTCTAAGAAAACCCATCACTTAATGATATTTTAGCGAAGAATATCTCGAAGGATTCAATCCTGCACTAAGTCATAAAAAGGAAGTTGGGGTATCCAACATCTTGCCAACAAACCGACTCCAACCATAATGTGAAATATAGGTTAACTGTCAAACCTCTTTCCCACTTTGTAGTATTGTTTCCTCTTGAATTCCAACATGTATCTTCCTCCTTAGATCCACAAAACTTGGCCCAGGTAAACTTTGCATGATACAATTGTGATGTACAAGCTTGAAAAGCACTCTAGTTTCCCTCCAAAAGAGGATAAGTCAAAATATTATGACAGGCTTAACTATAATTTGATCATACACTGTTGAGGTATTGTATGGAATAACCGATATACTATCAATGCACTAATGAAGAAGTCGAAATAAATGAATTTCTTGTTGCTACGATAGTGCCACTCTTGGCATTATCCAAGGAGCCACTAATTTATACACATTTGGAATCTTTACTTGGTTTGTAGAAAGATTAATCAATGTTAATGATCACTCTTTCCCCTCCCATGAAAGGTCTATACAGAGTGAGCAACAAACTGATCTAAAAGTGAGGTATATGACTTAAAAATAGGAGTTTGACTCTTCAACTCTACTTTAGCGGTGAGGAAATATTCAACTGTAAATGCTTGATCTTCTACAGTGTAAATTTATAGATAAATGGTTAGCATAAATCTATCCATTGTCCACATATCCCAAAAAGACATGTGTGTATGGACTCTGGCTATGTGTAAGATAGGGGAGATCGCATAAATAATCCATTATCAAAAGAAAAAGCTAAAGCAAAACATTTTATGGATAATTCTTTTAAAATTTTATTACATTCCTTATAAAGTTTGAAACGACATAACTAAAGCCTCCCTCTCTATCCACACTTCATTAAATATGCCCCCTTTCCAATGCAGACGTGGCCTACAGAATCACAATCAGCATATATAATATGAAAAGTAAGTTTAATGAATTAAAGTAGCTTTGTTATACCTCAAGCAAATGGACTATGAAAAATTGGATTCATTCTCTACAAAAGATGATATAGCAAGATCTAATTACATTTTTAACTGAAACAAGGGTAAATTGGATTAATGCCCTACAATAGATGATATAATGATATCTAATGACATTTTCAACTCAAATAAAGGTAAGTTAAGTAAGATCAAGGTAAAAAATGATGGCATCCAACTTCTGAGTGGCAGTTACTGTATATATATCTAGCTAGATGCTATAACATAAATATATTTGTTATATGTGAAGTTAAAAAAATGAAAGGAATGTGAAATTTTGACCATGCACAATAAGTTCCTTTCAAGGACTAGATCAAAGCATAACATTGTTATCAATATAGTCAACTCACCCATTCTAGTACGCTTCTAGTAGTTTCATGATAAAAATCAAACTCAATAAACTTCAAACAACATAACTTAACCAACAATAAGTCTGAGCTTAGTTATCTAAGGATTATATCATACTAAATTACCTTTTGAATATAACATTGAAAATGACTGTAAAAGAAATGAAGACAAATCAGTGATTATGATGGATGCATGTGATGAAATAAAATAGAAAGGACCTTGCTTCTTGCTACTGATGAGTGGTTATGAAACCAACTCATAAAAAGATAGAAAAGATAGATGAATGCCTTATAAATAAGCCTCTTCAAGGGGGAAACCTCCTTTACATTATACAAATTAACAATTCCTAGATTATACAAATGGTAAAACCTCCTTTCTATATATAGGACCCTAGGGGGTCATAATATAATCAGAGCCGACATAATAATAATAATGTAAGGACGAAATATTTGTTGTGGGATTCTATGGGGAACAATAATAACAATACGGGGACTACATGGGAACAACAATATAATAAGGGGGTTGTACTAATAAGAATAAGGGATTACACTAGTAGTTTAGGGACCTAGATGCCCCCCTCCTTCATAAAGTGTTGTCCTCAACACTTGAGTAGTTCTTGATGCTTCTATTTAAAATTCTCATCCTCCCATGTGGAATACTAAATGGGTAAGTTCTTCCAATTAGTGAGATACTCCGAAATTGATCGATTTCGTAGCTGTTGGGTTCTTTTTTCTGTGATTGCTCCAGGTTCCAATATGATTTTTCCTTCCTCGTCAAGTTGTAGAAATATTTTTTGAACTAGGATCTTTTGCAAATTTTGAATTATTGGCCACACTTCTTCATCCTTCTTCCATTCATCCCCTGCTTCATTTATCCAATCTGGTTGGATAATAGAAATAGAACAAAACAATGTTTCAACATCCTCATCCTTTCTTGAGAGTGCATATGCAACACCATTTTGCTTCCCTTTTTTGTAGATGATTTCAAAGTCATAACCCAACATATTTGTAACCCATTTTGTTTTGTTCTTGTAAAGATAATATTTGTTCTAAAAAGTATTTAAGACTATCATGATACATTTTGACCTTGAAGTGTCTTCCCATTAGGTAAGGTTTCCTTTTCATAAGTGGATGTAGTATTTCCAATGTTTCCTTATCATTAATAGCTTGCTTGAGATGTAATCATAAAAATACCCAATCACCTACACCAAAACATTTTTCATTGCGATGTTGATTTTCTTGTTGTTTCATTTGATTTTGCACCAAAGTGGTGTTATCGTTTAAAATTTGGAGAACTTGTTTTTGATGCTCGATGTGATCTTTCACTGCTTGAACCTTTTTCTTCTTCATATGTCCTTCTATCTTGAGAGTTTGAGGAGTGGTAATTTCTTCCAATACATTACAGGATATGGTTAGATTCATTTCTTGATGATCTATGTGATGTTTCGCTTCTTGAACATTTTTCTTCTTGATATGTTCTTCTATCTTGATAGTTTGAGGAGTGGTAATTCTAGCCATTGCATCACAAGATATGGTCGGAGTCATTTCATCTTTCTTGATGTGATCTTTCACTTCTCGAACCTTTTTCTTCTTGATATGTCCTTGTCTCTTAGGGTTTAGAGGAGTAGTAATTCTTTCCAATGCTTTACAAGATATGGTCAGATTCATTTCTTTTTTCTCTGGGGTTGGTTCCTGGATTATATACTCTTATTTTGACGTTTCTTGATCCTTTTCTTCCTCCTCTCCACAATCAAGATAAAATAATTTCTTCTCAACACTCTTGTGACCATTAATGTATTTGTTATCACAACTGTAAAAAATCCTTTTTTCTCTTTTTTTCTTCCAATTGTTGTGGTGTAACCCTTATAGGTTGTGGAAGTCTAGGGGAATCAACAATTCCATATTTATAGTTATGAGGGATAGACTTCCTTGTGGTCATAAGTTTTCTTTCCACTTTGTAATAAAGCACTTTTTCTCTTGTTTCTTCCAGTTGTTGTGGTGTTGCTCTAAAGAAGGCGTTTCTCTTTCTATCCTCATAATGTGCTACCATTTCCTCCATCAAAATTGACCATGTAACAAGTTGTTTACGAGAACAAATCCCTTTATACCATGAAAATTGATCTGGTTCTAAATATGAAGATGCAATACATACCTTTTGTAACATTGGATCAAAATATTGCTCCATCTGTAGTATCGAATTTACTTGATCCTTCCCATCAAACTTCCTCATATCACATTTTCTTGATTTTAGGAGCTCGATCTTGAAACAACTGTAACTTTGTAATTTCAGATCCTTTTTTTTTCACTTGGTAGGAGCTCAATATTGAACCTAATATATCTCTTTAATTTTGGATCTCCAAGGTTTGAAATTGCTTCCTATGGTAACCCGATGAGTAGTATTTCTAACTCCACAAGTCTGATCAAGATTTGATTCACCAATGAAGGGTTATGCCAAATCACCAACGATGACCTGAGTATAGACTAGTTTAGTAGAGCCAACTTGTACGATGTGCCTTGGGTCATTGTTTCAACCTTAGATTCTGAAAATTTTACCCAAACAACTAGAATTTGTCCTCTTTCTACAAGTTGTTACGAAAATTCAATCTGATGCTCAGAGCGAAAGTTATGATGATTTTCCCAAGGTGACCTTTTTGGAATGTAATTCAGGGGTCTACAAAAACCTTAACTTCCTCAGATTATATCTTCGAAAGTATAGTGACACAAGATCTTAAATTTGGAACCGAGGTTTAGACCGATTTCTTCTCAAATGGTTTCTTCTTTTTTTGTAGCTTCTGAAACTTCATAGCAAAAGTGTTATAGCGAAAAATCCATGATGACCTATTTTAGATGAAATTATGGAGCTTTCCAAAACATTAACTTCCACAAATCATACATCATAACATATAGCGAGACAAGATCTGAAATTTGGACCTAAGGTTCAACGCGATTTCGTCTCATATGGTTTTTTTTTTATCTTCTGAAACATTGCAGAAAAATGTTATTGCGAAAATTCCACGATGACTTGTTTGGAGCAGCGAAACCCTAGAATCCAAAGCTCTGATAACAAATGTTATGAAACCAAGTCACAAAAAGATAGAAAATATAGATGAACACCTTATAAGTCAGCCTCTTTGAGCGGGAAACCTCCTTTACATTAGAAAAATGAAGAATTCTCGGACAATAGAAATCACCAGACCTCCTTTCTATATATAGGAGTCTAAGGGGTCATAATATAAACAAACCCAACATAACAATAATAATGTAAGGGCACAATAATAACAATAGTGGGCTTCTATGCAGCACAATAATAACAATATGGGGACTACATGGGCACAACAAGATAATAAAGGGATTGTACTAGTAAAAATAAGAAGCTACACTAGTGTATAGGGACATGACATGAGCCTTCTAGGGGATTCTTGGATGAAGTTGATCATGATCTGCTTTCTAAAATCAAAGAGACACTTTCTAGCTATTGTGATTTGATGGAAAATAACCCTAATTCTTACGAAAATGAATATGGAAAGCAATAAGCATCGATGATCCTGGTTTTGAAGAAGGTGTCTCAAAGTCTAATATGGATATTATTTTAAATTTCTATAGCTAGCAAAGGGTTTTCCTAGCAGGGTTCCCTAGAAAGAAATGTTTTTTTGTTATAGCGTGTCTGTGTTTTATTTCTATTCTATTCCACTACAAATTGGTAGAGATATTTTTTGTCTTGATGCAACAATTAGTTTCTTATTTATTCATTCAAGTAGTAGTAGAATTTCAAGGAAATTCTACACAAGCGACAATTAATCTATATTTTCACTTATATATTTTGCACGTAAAATTCACAACTAAATTTTCATCCAAAGTGTTTAGGTTACTCGCAAGTTGTATCACAACATATCTCAACATTGCAAGGCATAAATAATACTATTCAATAAGGTTAATATTTGAGATACAAAAATCTTCCCAAGTTATGCAAGCAAGAAAACTACTAATTTCTAGTTGTAAATCTATTCAACCAGAACAAAATTATGCCATTTTCAACACCCTCTAGTCAAAGTTATTCCTGGCCTCATTCAACTCAATTAAGGATATTTCAATCTCGTTGAGATTTATCCTTCATTTCATGCTTCTAAGTTATATATTTATGCAACGTAATATATCATTTATGTTAAGTGATTATTTATGGGGAGACTCTATCAGAAATTTGCAGTAGAAAATAGAAGATTGTTTAGTTCCTAGTGTTATAAAATTCCAATTTTAAAAAAGTATTTTTGGTTGTTTCCCTAAAAATATTTATAAAATTTTCAATCCCAAAGCCATTTCAGGGAGAATTTTATTCAGGGAGAAATTTAGTATTTTTCTTGGAAAATTTGAATGCGACTAAAAGAATTTTTTTGTGATTTCTCAAAAGGTTCCAGCACCAAATATTAGTGAATTCACAGAAAATGAGTGAATTCACAGAACTTAAGATTTGGAAATAATTAAATTTCACTTCACTTTTCAAGGACCATATATGAGTGAATTCACAAAACATGAGATTTGGATTCTGGAAACACTTAAATTTCACCTCATTTATTTGGATTGGAAGTTCACCGAGATACAAACATGTAGCATTAAGGATTTACTTTGCTTCTTTAAGGACAATGTTCAGTTTATAAATAGTGATACAAGAATACTTGTATAGATGCCTGACATAGTTCTTTGGTCACAACTAATGAAACTGAACTCCATCAATACATAATAGACAAGGTAGAATGTAAGAGAGCATCTACTTTTCAACATATACTCTGACCAAAATAAACATCTATACAGTCATATAAAGTTATCACCATAACACAAAAGGAATTAAAAACCAAAATAAAAATAGGAACATGCTTGGATTGTTATGGTTACTTTAGCAAAATTCCAAATAGGATCAATATGTTAATATGGAAAAAAGTATAGTTGATTATGATTTATTGAGCCAAAGGGGTTAGCCCAACCGAATATCGTTAATATTACTGGGTATTTGGCTAGTTCTGTGCTGGAAGGTGCCTTGTTTCAAATCCCTTGGGTGAGGTGCACTAGTCAATGCCAATGGGTTTACTAGGGATGCCATCCATGAATGGGTGGAAACATCCATTGGGATTCCTCAAACAGTTTTTCTTGGAAAGAATAAAAATAGAGTTTCCTAAAGAGAAATTTTGAGATGCATATAGTGTACACCCAGTAAAATCAGCTCTATAGATACATACCATAAAATAAGGAAAAATACATATGCTTTTACCTATGTTCCCTCATTTTCCCTCCCACCCTATGAAAAGTGAAAATACGCTACTCTTAAACTTAAAAGAAAGGATGAAAAAAATAGCGAATTTTGATAGAGTCCTTCTTGTGTGCAAGAAGACTAAAAGTGGGATGGAAATGCAGCAAGGTTAGAAAGGAAACATATCTGGGTGCCATTAATGGATTGAAGAGGTAAAAACTTAACTCAAAACTCCCTTCAATATCATTTTCCTTCCCACCCTATGAAAAGTGAAAATATGATACTCATAAACTTAAAAGCTAGGATGAAAAAAATAGTGAATTTTGAACTAGAGATCTAAGGTGTGTGTAATCCTCCCTATGTGGAAGAAGACTAAAAGTGGGGTGTAAATGCAGTTAGAAATGAAACATATTCGGGTCCCATTAATGGATTGAAGATCCAATGGTGGTGGGGTTCGATATCAGTCTGCTACTAGTAAAAACTTAATTCACAACACTATATGCTACTCTAAACTTAAAAGAAACGATGAACAAAATAGTGAATTTTGAACCAGTCCTCCTTGTGTGGAAGAAGAATAAAAGTGTGGTGGAAATGAAGCGAGGTTAGAAATGAAACATATCTAGGCATCATTAATGGATTGAAGATCCAATGGTGGGGTTCAATATTAGACTATTACTCATAAAACATCAATTCACAACTCTATTCAATCTCGTTTTCCCTCCTGCCCTATGAAAAGTGAAAATATGCTACTCGTAAACTTAGAAGAAATGATGGAAAAAATAGTGAATTTTGAACTAGATATCTGAGCTATGTGTACTCCTCATTGTGTGGAAGAAAACTAAAAGTGTGGTGTATATGCAACAAGGTTAGAAATGAAACCTATTTGGGCACCATTAATGGATTGAAGATCTAATGGTGGGGTTAATTCAAAACTCTCCTAAATCTCGTTTTCGCTCCCACTGTATCAAAAGTGAAAATATGATACTAGTTTTCCCTCCCTCCACCTTACGAAAAGTGAAAATTTAATTCAAAACTCGCTTCAATGTCGTGTTCCCTCCGGCCCTGTGAAAAGTGAAAATATCTACTAGTTTTCTCTCCAACCTATGAACAGTGAAAATATACTACCTGTTTTAGAAAGTAAATGAAGATTGGAATTAGGAGGGCTTCGCTACATGAAAACTAAGGCTGAATTTTTTCAAAAATGTTAAAATTTCCCTCCCTCCCTAGAGAACAATAAATACAATATTTATATAGTATAGAGTAGATGTGTAGGTGTAATGTAAGTATGTAAACAATTCTAAATATGGGCTTGGATAAAAAATAATAGTAATAATAATAATAATAAAAGTCAGAAGTATGAGAATGAGTGAAAAATTCTAAATGTTGGCTCAATTAATAATAAAAATAATAAAATTCAATTTGTTATATTTTGATTTTGTTATTAACTTTTGAATAGGTTTTGTTACAATACCATGAACCAAAACCATGGCTTATCAATACCTCAAGCCCAAAATCCATAACTTATTTCACAACCAAAATATCTTATAACAATATGACAAGATTATTAACCATGTATATTGACCCCCCACTTTATAGTGGATATTATTAACTTGTAAAAAATTGAATTTGTTATAATACCGTGGGCCAATACTATGGCTTATCAATACCACATGCTCTAAAAACATAACTTATTTCAAAATCAAAATATTCTATAACAAAATGAAAATATTCTTAACCATGGAAATTCGTTCTCACTTTACCATGGATATTATTAACTTGGTAATAGACTTTGTTACAATACCACAGTCTAATACCATGGCTTATCAATATCACATCCCTAAAAAACATAACTTATTTCAAAATCAAAATATTTTATAAGAATATGACATGATTTTTAATCATGGATATTCACCCCGGATTTTTCATTGATATTATGAACTTGTGAATAGATTTTGTTAAAATAGCATGGGCTAATACCATGGCTTATCAGTACCACATGCTAAAAAATCATATCTTATTCCACAATCTAAATATTTTATAACAATATGACAATATTCTTAACCATCGATATTCACCCCCACTTTACCATGGATATTATTAACTTGTAAATAGCCTTTGTTACAATACCATTTGCCAATATCATGCCTTATCAATATCACTTGCCCAAAAATCATAACTTATTTCACAATAAAAATATTTTAATTTAATTTAATTTTATAACATTTATTATTTGAAGCTAATAGGAAAAGGGTTGTAACTAGTTTTGATATATATATATAAACCCTCTATCCTCACGACTACTAAAATTATTCCCACATAAATTAAATTAAGGTTTTAATAAAATAAAAAATTAGAATACTTTTGTATTTAAAGATGTGAAATTTATATAATACAAATATTGGTAAGAACCAACATAGATCTATCTTAAATAAGGATCCAAGTGATGATAGCAAGCAAAGTGAAGGGAAGAGAGGGGGAGGGAGATAGTAAAAAAGATGGAGGGTGGAGAGAGAGAAAGAGAGTGAGGGAGAGTGAGAGAGCGATGAGGGCAGACA
>APFE031298356.1:26880-60038 GCA_000404065.3 Pinus taeda | reverse complement strand
TGGACTACTACAACAAGCATTGGACCTAAGGTAAGATCGAGAAAATTTGATTTCTTGTAAAATGATGTGTATCTAGAGAAGGATAGCTCTTATTTGGTTTGTTTGTCATTAGAGAGTCTTAGACTCCTAGGAAGGTTAGATTTGTCCGCAAGTATAACCCATTCCGCGTGACAGAGTGTGTGACACAGATTGTCACTGAATTCTAGGTGTGCTAAGGAGGGAGTGACAAGGTATGCTAGGTAGTTCTAAGGAATGCTAGAGTGCCAGGGCAACATGCCAAGATGTGACAAGTCCTAGGTTGTGCCAATGTGTGTCAAGGAGTGCCATGAGAACACAAGATAGAACTTGTTCAAATTGCATGGAAATTAATAAATAAGAGTGTGTGATAGGGAGTGTGAACAAGTTCCAATTGTGTTAAGGAGGGAGTGACAAGGGTATATGCTCAGTAGTACAAAGGCATTCCAGTGTGATAGGGCATGGTAGGGAGTGGTAGGGTCTATTAGGGAGTCGAAAATAATGCTAAGGAATGCAAGGGATCATAATGTGTGCCATATAGTGCCAATGGATTACTTCACGTGCCAGATGTTATGGCATGTGAAGATGTACACTATGTTTCTTAGTTGTTTTATGGGCACTATTGAATGTGAGCTTTGACTAGGTAACTTGTTAAGTGGGATGAGTTAATATTGCTTATGAGAAGCCTAATATGATTTATATTCCATTAGGGAAACAAGGCATATTCTAGTTCTAGTAAATGTAACTAGGTAAAGTTGTTGTAGTCGAGGCAAGACTTGGTTGGTTTCCTAAGTCTGAAAGAGAATAAGGGTAGTTATGAGGGAATGATAATTAAGGAGTTCCATGGCATGCCAAGGAATGAAAAGGCATGCTGAAATATACCAGATAGTGTCAATGGATGTCAAGGAGTGTTTGGGAGTGTCAGGGAATCATAAGGGAGAACTAGGTCAAAGTTCATGGAAATGAATGAATAAGAGATTATGCCAAGGAGTGCCACTGAATGCTAGGTGTCCCATAGACAAAGTGTGTTACGATAATTTCATATTAGGACTTGTACGAGGAAATCTTATGATTTTGATAAGAGGATGGAAAGAGTATTTTGAGACATAGGGAGACTTTGGTCTAGGCACAACAGTATTTTCTTAATGACTTGGTTCGGTTCCCAAATCACAAAAAAAGTAAGGTTATATATGAGGGCATGAAAAATAGGGAGTGCCAAGGTGCGTATGGAATTTCTGGAACTGATCATACATGTTATAAAGTTCCAAGGAATGTTTGGCATGTCAAGACATGTGAAGTGCTAAGGCATGGAAATGTGTGGTAGGTTCTAAGATGTGTCGCCAACACATTCTAGGGATTTCCAATGAAACACAAGCGATGACTTGTTTCAGTTACATGTAAATGAATGAATGTGCATGTGTCATAGGTAGTGTTAGCAAGATATAGGTGTACTAAGGAGAGAGTGACAACTTATCATAAGTAGTGCTAATAGATCACAAGATCTATGTGACAAGTTCCATGGCGTGCCAATGTGTGCCAAGGAGTGTTGGAGAGTGTTAGGGAAACACAATGGAGAACTAGGTCATAATGCATGGAAATGAAGGAATAAGAGTGTATGGCATGGAGTCTTAGTGAGTTCCAATTATGTTAAGGAGGAGTTACAAGGCATGCTTGGCAATGCTAAGGAATGATAGACTTCTAGGTTGGCATGCGGCCAAGATGTGCCAATGCATGTAAGGAAGTGTTAGCTGGGAGTGCGACAAAAATAGAAGGGGAACTATGTCAAAATGAATGGAAATGAAAAAATAAGAGTTTTTGATTAGAAGTTTCAGTGAGTTCTAGGTGTGCTAATGACAAATTGATAAGGTATGTTAGGCATTGTTAAGGCATGCTAGAGGGTAGGGCGACATGCGAAGATGTCATAATTTCTAGGTTGTAACAAAATGTGTCAAGGAGTGATAAGGAGTGCTAGGGAAGAACAAGGGAGAACTAGGTAAAAATGCATGGAAATTCATGAATAACAGTTTGTCACTAAGAGTGTCAACGATGTTTAGGTGTGCTAAGGAGAGAGTGACAAGGTATACTATGTAGTGCCAAGGAATGCTAGAGTGTTAAGGCAGTAGGCTAAGGTGTGTCAGGTGCTAGGGAAAACTAGGGAGTGTTAGGGGGTGTCAAGGGAACATAACGAACCACTAGTTCAAAATACGTGGAAGATAACAAATAAGAGTGTGTGAGAGGGAGTTTCAATGAGCTCTAGGTGTGTTAAGGAGGGAGTGGCAAGGTTATATGCTTGGCAATGCCAGGGTATGCTAAACTACCAAGGCATGTCAAGAAGTGCCACAGTGTGTTAGGTAGTGTCAAATCATGCCAAGGAATGTAGGGGATGTTAGCACATGCCACATAGTACTAAGGCATTCTAAGACATGTCAGGTGCTATGGCATGTCAAGATTTAAATTGTGTTACATAATTGTTTTAGAATAAGGTTGGATGTGATGAGCCTTGTCTTGTTAACTTGTTAAGTGGGATGAGTGAGATTGTACATGATTACTCTAAGATGAGTTACAAGTAGTTCTTAGGTCAACACGACATATGTTGAATTTCCATGACACATGAGAATTTGGTTTTCGCCTTAGAATTTTTTATGCGAACACACTCAAATGCCACAACACATCTACTATGCATAACGGAATCTACCATGAAATAAAAAGTAATGGATTGAATGCACATAGTTTACATTTTGTGCATCTTCATATGTTAATTCTTATTATTGTGATATATAATAGCCATTTATATGTCTGGTGTAAGACTCCTCTGGAGATTTCTATCCAACAACAACATATATGTGGTAAAAGGTGTACTATCATAGGATTCTCAACCAAATATAGCAACCGAAAGGGACCTTACTATGCACACAGATGAAGAATTAAGAATATTGTTATCTATGAGTGCTGATGTGGGGGTATGGGACAAAATTACATAGGCAACGAAACTTTTTGTTCAACCTATCAAGATCTAAAAAGGAAAATGTGTGATTATATATACATGTGTGATTGTATTTGGAGAAATGCCAACCTAACCCACAAATTTGTTGACATTTTGTTGGAGCTAACTTATAATTGTTCCTAAATTTAATAAACATGTAAAATAGGACTGAATTTTCAATACAGAATAAAAATTGATAAGAACATGGACAAATTGTGAAAGTGTAAAAATTGGTATGGTCTAAAGGGACAAATCCCTTTGACAGGTCTTAAATGTGGTAATGAAGGTTCAGCCTCATTCTATAACCCGTTTGGGCATCCATATTAGGAATCGTTGTACGATGCAACACTTCAGATTAATTTCTATAGCAGTGATGTCAGCATTTGTATAGTGACATGGGGTTAGAGTTGGCCTACCAAAGCTCATTGGTATACTTTGGAAGTTCTCTAGGGTGATGCTTTAGATGATTTAGAGTGCGAGGGCATCATTTGATATTTATATTGCATTGAAGAAGATTTGGAAGCTAGATATTGCGGAAAAACCCCTTTTTCTCAATAGAGAAGCACATGCCACTAATGCAAGTAATAGAAAGTACACAGATTTGAAACTCAAATCACATCTCTATTTATTACTCTTTGAAACAAGAAATAACTGAAAATTTCAAACACTACTATTCACTTTTGCTTTAGTCTAGAAGGTACAATGAAACTGGAAATGTGTACAACAATGTCTCAACATTCTTAACTCCTAATCCTAATGCACCTTCCTTGCATGGATAGAAAAGACAATTAAAGTCCACGAGTAGTGAAAATGATATGAGATATGCAAAGATGCTTTCTTGGCTAAGGGTAAGAATTAATAACTTGGGAAGTGCTCCTTTTAACTGTGGATGTAAAAACTAAGTAAACAAAAGAGTTTCGCTACTCCAGGTGCCAAAAACGAATCCACTACCTAAGATAAGTTCTTTGCTCAAACCAAGATATTAAGGACTCATAAAATTTGTTGCTTCCTTCGAGGGAGGTGTATGAAAAATAGAATAAGCTATCATACACTATCCTCCAAATTCGTTCACCTTTAACATAAATCTTGTGCCCACAAGAGGACAATGGACCAATATCCGATAAACTTCTCTAACCAAATGGAGGTCCTTGTGCTCAAATAGCGAGATAATAAGGGAATGTCAACTACAGTGGAATATATCACCACCTAATGCTTAAGAACAAATGAATTAATCCACACTTTGTGATAAAAATGAATTCAATCCTTCTTTATTTATAGATTTTCTAGAAGGGTTTCATATTCTTAACTGATTAAGTAAACCTACTCCAAACCCCAAATTTCGGTTTTTTATCCCCAGTTTGCTCAAAAATAGCCCAAAAATGGGTATTTTGGGTTTTTCTGCTTTATGGAGGACTATGGTCTAGGGGGATGGATAGGATATACTTTTCAACATAAAATCCATTCATTCTAGTGGAGGAGATATAGAGAAGCCTTTAATAAGGACCTTTCCAAAATCAATTTGTAGCAAAATACATTTTCAAAGCTTAAACATAGTTCTAGATTCAAACAAGAGTAGTCATTTTTAAAAAAGTTATTAATTCCCATTAAATTGGATCCAAGATGACATGTCAACCATTTATATTTCTGCTAGACAAGGAAGAATTTATGAAAAGTCTTGGGCCCTTGGATTGAGTATTTGTTGTAAATCTCTTGATTAGAAATGTAATAAGAGATGCAGTTTATATCGAGGAAAAGGGATAAGTAGAGGGCTAGTTAATAATTATCTCTAAAAAATTGTCAATAGAATCCTAACATATTTGAAATGGAAAAGCATAACTCCATGTTTACTTTTCTCTTTAGAAAGTTTGCTAATTTCCATGATTGAAGCATGTATTCATGCCTTGAAGGAATCTCATAAATGCTTTTGATATTGGTTGAATTAAGGAAAATGTTAAAAGTTACACTCGCATAGAGATATGGAAGAAAAGTATGATGATCTTGTTGTCCAAGACTCCAAACAAAGAATGTAGAAAAGGTGAAAAAACCAAGTCAAAAGGTATGTGTAGCTTTTTTCATGTAGAGGTAGTTGTCAACTCCACACTCTATAGCGCAGGCTTTGCGGTGGAAGTGACACAAAGGTTTTCATGAATAACTTTGGATTAAAATGAGTGGAGCTTGATGCTACATGTCCACTATTACCCCACTTTCTGTATGAGTTACATGAGATAAAAATAATGAGATATGGGAGATACAAAGTAGATACTATTGTTATTCCAATTTACATCTTCCATAAAATATTTTCTCCATAAACCTAATTTAGCTTGAATATCTTCCACTGATGCACCTAGCCGCAAATAGAAACGACGTCGATGGGCCAAGTTCAGTTTAGAAAATTCACCATTAGTTTCAACTGTAAGATCTCCTATTTTTAGTTCAGAGTTCAGTTACAAGTAGTGAAAGAGGACTCATGATTGAATGGGCCAAGTTCAGTTTAGAAAATTCACCATTAGTTTCAACTGTAAGATCTCCTATTTTTAGTTCAGAGTTCAGTTACAAGTAGTGAAAGAGGACTCACTGATCAATCATGATTAATCACGAGTCAAAATCTGCTCACTCTCTAAATGGTCCGATATAAATATTTTTGAGTCAAACTCACGTTGACCAAGTTTAACTCATGGGAAATGCAAGTATTTCAAGTTTAGGTATGTTTCATTTCTAAAAACTATATGGCAGTCGTTCAAAAATTTATTTCTTGTTTCTCAGGCCCAAATCTCATATGTTGAGACCTCCATTAATCAATCACTGCCCACTATTACACAGTCCAGACTTAGTATAAGGGAACCACCAAGGTGAGCCTAAGTCCAGACTCCATATCAGGTAGTCACTAACGTGTGCTCTATCAATACATCATATCGACCCTCGAGTAGTCGCACATCACCTTCAGTGTGTGTTACCTTTAGGCTTAGCCACTTCACTATTCAACAATCAAGGTACATTGGCACTTGCCTTAAATAATAGGTATATTACTATATTGAAGTTTCAATGTCAATTTCAATGGCAAGTTTCAAGTTTCACAGTTTAGAAATCAAATGTTCAACGTATTCCTTTGGTTATTACTTTTCAACCCTATAAATGGGGCTTAAATACATTTAAAAAATGAACTAATAAATAGTTTCATAACAAGTATCGACCAAATCATCAAGCATTCCTTCCTTGGTCGATGTCTTGGAGAATTCAAAGACTTTAACCATGCATTCAAAACTTTGGATGTTTTTGTTCTTCCAGAATCTGTTATTGATGTATTGGTTCAGCTGTCGTATGTTATACAAACTTGCAAATTCAAGATTAAAATGCAATATATGTTGATAATATTTCCTTTAGGTAGCATTTCCTCATATATACCTAATTGTGTTTCAAGGTCATAATGATATATTAGGTCAAAATGTACTTGTGTTTCTAGACGGACACCTCTTTCATCCATAACAAAACCTCACATCCTCTAAAACCAACCCTCTTTTGTAAGAAGTTATATATAGAATTTTAATTTTAATTTTTTATTATCTTTTACAGGAGCCAAATTATATATAACGCACAACTCCAAATCTAAAAAGAAGCCACAATTTAAACGGAAGTCCAAAAGGAAACAATGTCAAGGGAGAAGGACATTTCTTGGGCTTATTGTGAAAACATTCTTGGAGACCCTAAGGTCCTTTGTAAATTTTGCAAAGTGAAATCTCGAGGAGTAATTTATAGATTCAAGTATGACCTTACACAAATATGGAGCCATGATATAGGTCTATGCAAACATGTTGATAAAAATGTCAAACACCAAGCAACCTTGGCCATTGATATGTTGAGTCAACATAATGCAAAGAAAAAAAGGCAAAAAAAAGAAATAAGAACTCCTCAAGCTGACAATTTTTCTTCCACTACCCCATTATCATCTCCTCTGTTAAATCCTTAATGCAGATCCCAAGTTTCCCACAAATGCCTCCAGGTCCAAGTCAAACTCAAGGCCAAATGAATCCTCCTATGTTCAACATTGGAGGTGGAAACATAAACACCTTTTTTTCTCCCCGCACAAAACCCAGTTCCCAACCTACCTTGGATACCACTGATTGGAAAAAAAATATCCATAGTCAGGTAGGGAAGGCCTTTGCTAAATTTCGGTACTATTCTAACATACCTTTTCACTATGTTATAAGTCCTTATTGGCAAGCTATGATTGATGCAGTTGTTGTTGCAAGTCTAGGTTTCAAATCTCCTTCATTAGAGATCATTATGACAAATTTTCTATTACAAAGTATTAAACATTCCATGCTTATGCTATTTGAGTTTTGTTCATCAAGGGTAGAAACAGGGTGCGCGATCATGAGTGATGGATGGATAAATCAAAGGAATATAACTTTAATAAATCTCCTTGTATCTTGTCTGGTAGGTACAATGTTTCTCAAATCAGTGGATGCCTTAGACAAGGTTAAGACTGCACAACTTATTTGTAAAATGATGGAGGAAGTCATTCGAGAAGTGGGAGAAGAACATGTTGTACAAATTGTGAGCGAAAATGTAGCTAATTATATGGTTGCTGGTAGACCTTTTGAGATTAGGCACCCGACTATTTTTTGGACCTATTGTGTTGCCCATTGCATAGATTTAATGCTTGAGGACATTTGTAAGCTTCAATGGATACATGAGGTTGTGGAGAAGGAAAAATCCATAACCAAATACCTATACAACCACATTATTGTCCTAAACACCATGAGGAAATACATTGAAGGTAAAGAAATTATTTGACCTGCAGTGACTAGATTTGCAACAAATTTCCTGTATTTGCAATTTTTTGTTGAGCAAAAGATAAATCTGAAGAGGATGTCCTTGGGACATGAGTGGATGGAATATAAAAATTCGAACGCCCTTGAACGCATTGAATTTATGACATTTGTGTTTAATGATGGTTTTTGGAAAGATGTCGAAAATATTATTGCTATGATGGAGTCCGTTGTTAGAGTTCTCACGTACTTCAAGTCTCTTTTTTTTCAATTTCATTTCAAGCTTCTTTTTATTTTAAATGTTTCATATTAATTTAAATCTGAAAGCTTGAACTTTCAGGATGGCTCATGCTAACAATCTCGCTATGGGTTACATTTATGAGGTGATGGATCTCGCAAAGGATGTCATCAAAATAAGACATGGGGATGATGAAGAAAAGTATATACCTCTTTGGGACATTATTTATGCACATTGGGATAGGAAATTGCATTCCTCCTTACATGATGCTAGGTACTACTCAAACCCATAGTATTTTTATGATAAGAGAAAATTTAATGAGGATGGGGAGGTTCATAGAGGACTTATGACATGCATGGAAAGGTGCTCCCCTAATCCAGAATTTCAAAGTCATGTCTTTTCCCAACTATACTATTATAGAGCACCACCTAAATTATTTTCCTATACCAGTGTTATACGAGAAAGGTATAAGGCGTTGCCAGGTACTCTTTGAGGCTTGAAGACTTTATCAGTTCATTAAATTTGTTTAAACTTTATTTTGTATGTTAAATGTTTTATTAATTTTTTTCTTTTATTAAGATTTTACTATTAAGTATTTGGTATGTTTTATAGACATATTTGGGCACTACAACCCCAATCTTATATGCCGATAAACTAAAGGGCTCTTTTACCCTTAAAAGTATTGTTTCATACCTTAAAGGATCATGGTTAAATGATTACATCATTCCCCAAAAGTTCCACCTGAAAAACCATTCAGAACTGGCCAAAATAGGACCATACTAACTGCTCCACTGTCAGGGTGTGATGCATACTGACTGTTAAACTGGCCAGGTGTGATGCATACTGATGAGGCTTTCTGTAGGGTTTGATGAGCGAGGATGGACAAATGTCCAAGGCAGTTGGCTAAGTGGATGCTCATGGAATCTTTTGAAACTTTTCTTATGGCACTTGCCTCTCTGAATTTTCCCAGGGATGAGTAAGAGATCCAAGAAATCTCCAAGTGGAACCAAGCACAACAAGTGGAATGACAGTAATAAAAAACCCAGAGATGACTAACACCCTTGCACACATCTATAAATGGATCCCTCATCTAAGAGATTTGGAGGCTCGAAGTTTGAAATTTGAAAGGAAGTGCTAATTGTTTGTCTTTGAGAAGGAGAATTTTATTGTTGGGTGATCTTGCTTTTCAAGAGGTGAAGAGGGCTTTGATGCTGGGAGGATGATGCCGGATCAAACAGTTCAGTTGTAATTCTCCCTTCATATTTAGTAAAATTCTTTGAGTTTTCCTCCATACAATCATGTCTTTGTGAATGTTGTTATTTTCCAATGCCATTGTATGTTCATTGTATTTCTTATTCTGCAATGCTTATGATATGATAGATCAATATGCCTTGATTGTGTTTTGTTACTTTGTCTCTGTAGGTATTCTCTAAGTGGGATAAGTAGGATAGGAGTTGCACGTTGTATCAAGGGGGACAGAGATAAAGCAAGGAGTCAAGCAGATGATCCAAGTTGCTTCCTTTGCCTCTCTCTTATCTCTCATACATAGAGGGAATCCCGCGTTTCTTTGATTGTTTGCTTCTAGGATAGCTGCCAATCCAAGAGGGTTAGTAGATAAAAAAGATAGTAGTTTTCCCAGAAACAAAATGGCGACTCTCCTATGGATTGAATAGATCATTGTTTTTTATTTTTGTTTGATTTGTAAGCTATAGACGGAGCCTGAAGTTAGCCAAATAGCCTTCGAACTTCTCTTGCTCTGCAAGTGCATAGTAGATGAATGTTGCTTCAGTCAATCTTTCGTTTAGTTTATGAACTAAGCATTTGAATTACAAGAATTCTAGATGCCCTTGTGGTAGCTCAGTAGCCTCCCAAGATCATTCCTCTGTACTTTTCTCTCTACTGTCCATCATAGCTTAGCTTAAATCACTTATATCAACTACAATTTTGAGCCAAAACCCACCTCAGTTGTGCTCCCTAGCCCATCACACTGTCTTTCACTGTCAAATAGTATGCATCACACCTCCTAAGCTTTAAAGGTGTGATTCATCCCTATTTTTGGGAAGCCTAGGTGTGATGACTGACTGAGCCAATTTCCCTCCCTGAAATTTAGGTGTTTTTTTTTTGTTTTCAGCTCTGTTTATTTGATTTGTTGCTTATAGACAATACCTCATTAATGAATCCTGCTTGCTTTTCATAGATCAACATCCATTTATTAGGATTAGTAAATGTTTTTATGTATTTTCCCATCATTTACAATCCTTTGTTGAAAATTTTCTTAAATCGATCTATCGTTTTGGTACAAAAGTGTCATAACTGTTATTTTGTGTCAAAAAGAGAAGTGCCATCGAGTCTCCCTTCTTTGAATAGTCGATTGAAATTTTTGTCATGTATTTGATTTGATTTGTTGTTATTCGAAATGTAGAAAGAATTTTCTATTGGAAATTAAAAAGTTTCATTCAGTCTTCCTTTCTATTTTGAAAAAGAAATTGTCGAAATGTCACTTTGAGTGAAATATTTAAGATCTATACTTAGTTTTCCTTTTTGACATTTCTCACATTACTAGAATGGAAAAAAAATACATGCATTTTGCATTTTCATTTAGCTTGTGTGAAAAAAATTATTTAGGAAAGTGCATTTAGAGTGTGTTCTTTGCTCCTTGTTTGAAAGAATCGTAATTTTCTTTCCCTAGTAGCTAGGATTTTCATTTATCAAAACAAACAATGATTGCTTATCATAGTAGATTGCATTTTTAGGAATTTGAAATCAACATCATGTGGTGAACCTTTGAAAGACAAACCTTTAAACAAGATCAACTCTAAAATAAATCTCAATGAACCTAATAACACTTTGGAACCTAACGCAAGACATCTAGAGGTCTAGGATAGATATGTGTTCTAGCATTGTAAAATCTAGTAATTATCGTTTTCATCGAAGGTTAGGTGATTCCTCCTCTTTTATATGACAAATTCTATCATTGAATTGTGCTACTCGTACCATCGAGTATATATTGGGATACCACAATACGCTTACATCCTTCATCTGTAGGAGGCAATTTCTATCGCCCTATCGATCGTAATGCATTGAACACAACATTCAGAAAGATTGATTGTCGTACATAAGTCCTTGGTAATTTCTCTTTAATTTATCACCAAGGTGTATATTGCAGTTTTGCGATCAGTTTGGTAATCCTTCTGTCTAGATTTCCAGAGTAGTCACTTTCGTTACTTTTCGACTCCTTAAAAGAAAAGGTCCATCTAAGCACTTGTCACTTTAGTCTCATTAGAAATCGAAGGTGACTAGAGTCATCTTTAGCTTTTTCTCAACTCTTAAAAATTGAAAAAGCAAAGTTATGTCAAAGCTTCATTACAATTTATTAAATTCGGAATAATATCTCCATTCCTTCATTCATCTTATGTTGAGATAATGGAGTCCACCAATCAAGGAATCCATATCGAACGAAATTCTAGTCCATTTTATTCTTGGGGAAATATTGGTGATACGTATATGGCTACATTCTCCCTTATAGGAATCACAATTCGCCTGCGAGTATGGCTATTCTCAACCTCTGTCCTTCATAATACCATGATTCCTTAGAAATCAAATCAGGAACCAGTTGATACTGAAGTTGACGTTCACCTTCTTCTTCGTTTTTTTCTCCCTCCACTTCTTCCTCTTCGCTTGGTGAAAATAGTGATACTAGTAACCATGTGACTCAGAAGAAGAGGAAAGGGAAGGAAAAGAAGAAAAATTAAATCAAGGAAGGGGGCGCATAATTTGTAGATGAGACCATCTTCACGGAGAATGTATGTGCATTCCTTGGATCTTGAGAGAATGGTCCCCTCCCTCGTTCGCACCAAACAATGTCATCAACCTCTGGTGATCATGTGGACAACACACCATCAACTAGTAATAATGGGGAGAAAAGAAAGGTCAAAATTCAATGTAAGTTATGTGAAGGGGACTATACCCTTCCCCGTTATCCTTTTTTGGATGAATCCAAAGGAGTCTTGCATAATTGTCCTGCTTCACTACAATGACTTCCACCTGGATACAGGAAGCTCTCCCCAAATCCTTTACTAATTGAAAATTTGACTGACATAACTCAACCATCGGTTGAAAAAACTATCATTTAAGGTGAATCTTCTCAGTCCATACCAGACCAAAGTCCACAGGTTAAAATGGCAGTCGACCCAGTTTTACCTTCAGAATATCATACACATCCTCAAGAGAGTGAGAATGATATCGTTCAAATTCTTTTTATCACTTCAAAGTGTAATGAACATGGGGGAAATCTGCCCATCACTTCACAATAGGAAGAAAACCCCCCCGTTCTCACTACTCAAGGGGTTATTTAAATCGTTTATTCGATACCCCATCCAAGCAGTCTAGTCACTTCCTTTGATTGGAATCGACTAGAAAGATCTCACCTTCCTTCTGATGTAACATTCTGAATCATAATAAAAGTTTACAAAATGTTCGTGTTTGGTACTATCATAGATGAAGGGGAATCAGTGAGTATCCTTTCCTCAATTGCTTTAAAATCATTTGGTTCACCATTGCTTATGCCTGCCATACACAATTTCTCAGGCTTCAACAAAGGAACTAGTCGACCATTAGGGGTCCTTCTTAAGTTACCCATAACTTAGAGAAGTAAAATTGTTCACTTGAATGTGATGGTAGTCGAAGGACTGTTAGATTACAATCTACTCCTTGGATGTGACTATGTTTATAACATGGAAGGTATTGTTTCAACACTCATTTCAGTGATTTTTTTACAACATGAAGGCAAAATTGTCACTGTTGACCAGCTGTCATTCCCTGGCTCAAGCATAGCTCCAAGTCAATCATCATCCCTAAATTGTCCTCTTGTGTCAAGAATGTCTCTTCAACCTTCATTACATCCTCCTGATTTCCAGGAGTAGTCCGGTGAATGTAATGAAGCTTAGGGGGCATGCAATCTTATCTATCTTGATATGAGCCCAGCTGAAAAGATAAGTTTCCTTGTCGATTATGTGATTGGAAGTGCCATCCCACAACATTCACCTTTGTCCACTACATGGACGAAGCGATGGAAGTGTTTTGTTATTGTGTTTTCCAAGGAAGTGTTTTGTCTAATTGCTAACAAAAACCATCCTGCTTAACCACAATGATTTCCATATGGTTACTAAGACACTCTCATTTTCATCATGCTCAGGGCATGCAACTTTTTTCAATTTCATTTTCTAGCCTTTTTAGCTTTTTAGCTTTTTTAACTTCTTAGGTTAGGTGATTGGTCTAACACACCATTCACCTTTGTCTACTTTGCAAACAAAGCAAAGGAAGTCTTTTGTCTAAATGCTAATGAAATTATCCTACCTAACCTCAGTTGTTCCTTAGCTTTTTATTTTTTTTCTAGCTTTGTCATTTCAAGTTTTGTCATTTGTAGCTTACATGAAAAGAAAATCTAAAAACTAAGCATGTTGTCGCATGGTTTAAGCTTGTTAAAAAATAAACCTACCCTTGAGCATATGTTACCGCAAGGTTCAAGATCGTTAAAAAATAAACCCGCCTTCAGTAAACAACCTTTGTGATTGCCATGATATCATCCTTTTGAGACTTGGTTGTCTTCTGCCATCACCTCCATTCTTTTGGCCGATCAAACACTTCCACTTGATCTTTTACCCTTTGAGGAACAACTGCGATGAGTGGTCCAGTTAGCCAACTTCTTCACATCACCATGTTTTGAGAAGTTCAAAGCTTACCCGGAACCAGTTGCTACCCTAAACGCCACTCGCTCCTCAAAAACCAGTCACCTTTAAACTCTTTTCAAACTCATTAAATATGAAAAGGCTTTCGAATTATTGGCTTTTCCAACACGTTAAATTAATCGAAATTCCATCCCTCTTGTATATTTTAATCTTTTTTGGACCTGAGAGATTATCTCATGAAAACGTTCGAGTGCTTGTCTTTTTTCAACTTGCTAAAGTCATAGAAAAGTCATCCCTTTTGTATTATTTTATCATTTTTTAGACTTAAGGGATTATGCTACGAAAAATAACTATTTGAGTTTCCTTTTCATCCCTTTTCAAACTCTCTAAACATGAAAAGGATCAAGTTGTCTTTGTCATTAAACTCCTTAAAACAATAGCGATGAACATGTCCACCTAGGCAAGAATGAGTTTCACTGTCGCTAGACTCGCTAAAATGTAGTGACAATTTTTCCCGAAGGGAAAATTATAGAACAAGGATATGTTATCCTCCTCAAGCTTGACAAAAATAAAGAGGTACTAGTTAGCAATGACTGGGGAAAAAGGGGAAGAAAACTTGAATAATTTTATGATAGCAGGTCGCTCTTGAACATGACACTTTCACTCCATCACCATGATTGAGTTGGGTTTGGTTATTCTATTCACCGATCATTTCACCATTGGTCATCTACACCATCCATCATTTAGGGTTAACATTACCAATCAATCTTAGTGTCACCGATATGTTCAAGAGAATTCATTTAGTTTAGAAACCACCATGCAGTTAATGCCTCATCCACTACAATACCTTCACCCTCTATTTTTCATGACCGCCATTCTTGAACCTTGTGTCGTCAGATCATTTTTCACCTCCAGAAAGCCATTTGCTTCATTTCGTTTCGTAAATGTGGGATACATTAAGGCTCTCCTATGATGGGTCACTACTTATCAACATCAACTCATTATCCAAGAAGTTGACTTAGAAACAACCCTTTTAGTACTTTGAAGCTTGCATGCCTCAGTAGCAAGTTTCTCACTTCCCAAGATAGGTCGACATTAATGGCCTTCGACCAAAATATTTTGCATGGTGTTTGACATTGGATCATATGTTAACACTATGTGAACTGTACTGTAGTACCTTGAGGGCCATTATCATTATTGGTGATTCCTCTCACATATATTAACAACTTACATTATTGGCTGGTAATCAGGTGATGCCATTCTATGTTTGACTTCAAAACATCTCTTCACATGGATCGACTTGTACTTCGTCCGAAGATTGAATGAGATTGAAGACCCCAGATCTAGTTTCATGCATCGAGGGTATGACTTATTTAGGGATATAAAGACATCAAATGTACACAAAAGTTGCACAGATGGTCATCCAAACAACGGATGATGACTCTACATTTGAAAAAATCATCAGTCTGCACATGCAAATGACTATCTTTTCTATGTACATGAAATGAATTTATAAAGTTAAGCATGGTAATGCTCACCTCAACTAGATCATGAAAATTATATTGTGATGATGTATTGTATTATATCTTATACACGTCACCTTCTAGTTTTGAAAACCTCAGATCCTCATGACAAAGCATTTCACCCAACATTAAAGATTTATGCCTTCATGCTTTAGGAGGCAACTGTTATAAACATATTTGGGCACTGCAACCCAAATCTTATATTTCGATCAATTAAAGGTCTCTTTAACCCCTAAATGTGTTGTTTTATACCCTAGAGGATCATGGTCAACTGATTACATCATTCCCCAAAATTTCCACCTGAAAAACCATTCCGAATTGGCCAAACCAGGACCATACTGACTGCTCCAGTATCAAGGTACAATGCATACTGACTGCTACACTAGCTAGGTGCAATGCACACTGATGAGGCCTTCTATAGGGTGCGATGAGCGAGGATGGAAAAATGTCCAAGGTAGTTTTCCAAGTGGATGCTCATGGAATCTTCTAGAAACTTCTCCTATGATACTTGCCTCTTTGAGTTCACCCAGGGATGAAAACAAGATCAAAGAAATATCCAAGTGGAACCAAGAACAACAAGTGGAATGACACTAATCAAAAACTCGGAGATGACTCACACCCTTGCACACATCTATAAATGGATCCCTCATCTGAGAGATCTAGAGGTTGGAATTTTGTAATTTGCAAGGAAGTGCTAATAGTTTTTCTTTGAGAAGGAGAATTCTATTATTGGGTGATCTTGCTTTTCATGAGGTCAAGAGGGCTTTGATGCTGGGAGGATGATGCTAGATGAGACAGTTGGGTTGTAATTCTCCCTTCATATTTAATAAATCTATTTGATTTTTCCTCCATACAATCATGTATTTATGAATGTTGTTATTTGTGAATTCCATTGTATGTTCATTGTATTTCTAATTCTACAATGCTTATGATATAATAGACAAAGATGCTTTGATGGTGTTTTGTTACTTTGTCTCTACAGGTATTCTCAAAGCGGGATAAGTAGGACAGGAGTTGCAACCTCTATTAATGGGGAGAGAGATCAAGCAAGGAGTCAAGCAGAAGATCTAGATTGTTTCCTTTGCGTCTCTCTTATCGATCATACATAGAAGAAATCCCAAATTTCTTTGATTTTTTTTTTCTAAGATAGCTACCAATTCTAGAGGTCTATCATATCTAAAATACACTAGTTTTCCTGGAAATAGTACGTCTACTCACGAACCCTTGCCACTTACTAGGTCTTTGGTCGAAATTTTTTTATAGTGATATGCAAGATTTGAAGATATTTGCCATTCAAATCTTAAACCAATCATGAAGTGCTTTAGGTTGTGAGTGCAACTGGAGCATACTTGAGACAACACATTCTAAGAAGCACAACCAATTCACACAAAATCGATTAAATGACCTTGTACTTCTGCATTACAATATACAACTTCGTAATAAGAAAATACTAGACGCGAGCTTGAATTTAAAGGTTTCATAATCTGATTTGGAATTTAAAGTTTAAAATTTAAATTTCAAAGTAAAACTTAAATTCATATTTCAATGTCTCATGATAATGATAGGCTTGGATCATTCACCAATAGACCTTGAAGAGATAGATTTGCAAACTACAAATGTAGCAAATTGGCTCCAATTAGAGGAGGCTCATCTTTTAAGCCAACATGACTTGAAGAACTTTGAGAGTCAAGCAAGAGGAGGAGTGGGAGGAACCACTTCTAGTTCTCACTCTTAAGAGTCTTAGACTCTTAGCTTATGATTTTTTCTAATTAGTATGTGGTTTTTTGTAAACTCTTAGAAGCAATTGCTTCTAGTTCTATGTAGTCACTAGTTAGGAGTCATGACTCAGTACTTTGGATCATGTTTTGAATCATAACATATATGAGACGCTTATTCATTCATGATATTTTGGACATCTATTGATATTATGAATTTTTTGGACATGTATTTATTGAATATCAATGATTTTTTTTTTTTTAATTCAAAATATGTGTATATTTTTATTTATTGAATTCACTAATTTATTTATTTATTTTTTCTCAATTGTTTTCTGATTTTTCCCCAATCTGATTAAAACTTTTATCTCTTTTTCGTCAACGATTTATTGTCTATTCCGAGTCCGGTAACATTGGTTACAAGTTTCATTCTTCACTTATGAGTGCTGAGGTGTGCTAGAGCATTCAAATGCATGTCGAGGAGTGTTTGGGAGCACTAGGACCACACAACAGAGCACTTGGTCAAAATGCATGGAAGTGAATGATTATGAGGGTCTGTAGGGCAGTGTAAATTAGTGCTAGTTTTCATGCCAATGAGGGAGTGACAAGGTATGCTAAGAGCGGGTAAGGCATGCCAAGGAATATCAGGGAATGTTAAGAAGTGGTCGAGTGTGCTAGGTAGTTCTGGGGTGTGCTAACATGTTCCAAATAGTGCCAAGGCATTCCAGGTACTAAGACATTCTAATATGTGGAGGGTGCCAAAGTATGCCAATATGCATCAAGGCATTTCAAGGCAAAAAAAGGAATAACGAAGATAAAATGAAAGGAAATGAACACATAAGAGGGTTAATAAGTCAATACTTTATCTTTTAGAGGCATGCTAGGAACACTAATAATATGTTCCAAAACATTCCAAGTGCCAATATGTGCCAAGGTCTATTTTTTGTCAATGAAATATTATGCCAAGGAGTTCTAGGGCATGCTAGGGACTATAGGTAATGCCAACAAATGATAAGGGAGTGCTATGCTATGCTATGGAATACAAACATGTTCTTTGGGATCATACTCATGGTAAGATGTTCTAAATACAAAGATGTTCCAAGACATGCAAAGTGCCAGGGAATGTTAATGCATTGTTCCAAAGCATGTTAAGGTGTGCCATGAGTGTTGAGGAGTGATCAGTCTTTCTCATTAATAGAGTTGATAGAGCTTGATTATGTATTAAATAACATAGTTCCTACACACACTAGTGGAACTTTATTTAAATGAAATTTTCTAGATAATAAACCTAATAGAGACTAATCATGTGTTGACTCATAGGAAGACTATATTCTTATGACTTGAGGGAAATGGTACACACTAATTACTTCTTAACAAATTCAATGGCTATTATAACCACTATGACCTTGGGAGCATAATGAAAAATACTCCACAAAAATGGCCTTAAATCATTATATTTTGACAAAGAATATAGTAGCACGTACATAGCGTCATCAAAAACTCATTGGAATGATCAATGATGATGAAGATTTTTTGAATGTCGCCAAAAGTAACAAAAAAGAGAATTGGTCAGGGTAAATAAAATAACATCACTCAAAGTATCCGTAAAGAGAGAATGAGTGATGGGAATTTAACAACCCTAATGAAAAGTGTCACCAAAGAGAGAATTAGTGATGGGAAATTAACGACCCTCACCTAAAGTGTCATTGAAAATGACATTGGTGACAAAGCATAAAGGACCATCACTATATACACTCACAACAATGATTTTTTAAAGGTCGTTACTATATGTGACATTGGTGATGGACCTCAAAGGTCTGTCATAGGCATGAAGCGTCATAAGAAACTCATTGGAATGATAAATGATGACGAGCATTATTGACTGTCACCAAAAGTAACCAAAAATATCATTGGCGATGGTCAATAAAATATCATCACTAGAAGTGTCACCAAAGAGAGAATTAGTAATGGGCCTTTAACGACCCTCACCAAAAGTGTCACCAAAGAGATAATTAGTGACGTGCCTTTAATGACCCTCACCAAAAGTGTCATTAAAAATGGATTTGGTGACAAAGTGTAAAGGCCCATCACTATATACACTTACAAAAACACTTTTTGAAAGACCATCACCATATGCGACATTGGTGATGGAACTTAAAAGTTCGTCACCAGAATGAACCTCACCAATGAACTTTTTTCTTGTAGTTTAGTTAGACCTTGACTAAACTAGTGAAAGCATCAAATAATGATGGACTTTTCTAACATGACTGGATGGAGCCACTTGTTCTCAGGGTTCTTTAAAAATAATCAGAGGGATCCATCCAAATGATGAACTTGCAGATCAAATATATGTTATCCTCCTTAAGCTTGTTGAAAAATAAAGAGGTACTGACCAAAAATGGTTGGGAATGTTGGGAAAACAAGGAACTCTACCTATTAATGGCAACAATATTTCCTTGAACATGACACTCTTCCACTGCATCTTCGTGGTTTTTGGGTTCAGAAATATGCTTGTTTTTTTATTCATCATACCATCTCAAATCCTCTACTCTTGGTTTTGGGTCAATGCTTCCATCTCAATTCGATGTCACCAATATGTTCAAGAAAACTCATTCAAACTTTTGAATATTCTTCAGTGAAAATCACATAGAGATACTTTTGTCAAAAGTATCTATATGTGATTTTCCCCGAAGAATCTTCAAATATTTGATATGGATCAGAGAAGCCTAAATTCAAGAATTCATTCATTTTATATTTGCTATGATACTTGTAATTTTTCATTCCAAGTCTATCATTCTTCAACCAACTCCATATCAGTATCATTTTATCTCAAATCATGATACTCGTTTTGTGTCCTTGTTGCTAGATACATCAATGCCCTATTGTGATAGGTCACTTTGTGATGACATAAGCTCATAATCTAGTAAGTTGACTTACAAAATATCCCTTTAGTACATTGGTACTTGCATACATCAATGGAAAGTTTCCACGTTCTTGGCATCAGGTTTTTATCATTAGTTTTTGACTGAAATATTATGTTTCATGTTCGACTTCAAATCATTCATTCACACCATACAGATTGTAGTGTAGTACCTTGAGAGCAATTAACATAAAACATGATTTTTCTCATGTTTTTATCATTGGTTTCTGACTGAAATATTACGTTTTCTATTCAACTTAAACTCATTCATTCACACCATACAGATTGTAGTGTAGTGCCTTGAGAGCCATTAACACAAAACAAGATTTTTCTGATGTTTGTTAATGGACTACATCATTGGTTGATAATCAAGTAGTGTCTACCATGTTCCACTTCAGATCATTTTTCCGCATGGTTAGACTCGTATAATGGAAAATCCGGGGAATGAGATAGAAGACCCCAGATTTAGTTTCATCCATCTGGGTTGCGATTTTAGTATTAATGCAAGATTACAAAGCGTGATAGATATGATAATAAAAATATTCATCCAATCATCTTTCCACACTTTGTCATCAGTGGATGTGATTTCTTCATCATTATAGATGTAATTTTAGCTTATATGCTAAGCATCGTAATGCCTCCCTCATTAAATATATCATGATGTAAATGTAATATAGAAAATTATGATCTTGACTGGTTGTTCTTGATCCGAAGTTGTTATAAAGTAAAAGACTTCGGTCATCAACTACCACCGAAATTGACAAGAGATACAAGGGGTCAAAAAATATTAGATTTAATGCTTAAGAACAAATGAATTAATCCACACTTTGTGATCCAAAATGAATAATCCTTATTTATTTATAGACTTTCCGGAGGGTTTCATATTCTTAACTGATTGAGTAAACCTCACTCCAAACCCAAAATTTGGGTTTTTTATGCCCAGTTTCCCCAAAAAAATGCCCAAAAATGGGTATTTTCAATTTTTTCCCCTTTATGGAGGACTATAGTCTACAAGGATGGATAGGATATTACATCCCACTCATCCTCAATTTGTAGAGGATGTTTCATGGCACATAATAAAAGAAATAATGCTTTAGTTTAGGATGTAATAACTAAATTCTTATTTCTTTTTGCATAGGACATACATCTTGCAAAAATTATCATGGGGTACAAATACTACAAAAGGCATAAATCTCACTCGCATTGTCATAGTCCAAGAATAAAAACCATTTTAGGTGAAACAAGGTCAGTAGCACATACTACAAGCACAAATGACAAATTCAAAAACAATATACTTATTCAATGAAAGAATGACGAATCATATTAGCGCACTTTAAATTTAATAGCTCTTGACTTGCAGAATCAATCAAAATTTCTCAGGTTGGATCATAATTAACTACTCAATGTTGTTTTGGGTCCAATTTGGGGAGAAGGAGGAGCTCTTGGTGACAATAGGATGATCAGGCTTTTCAAAAGTGAGCTCTGTTATACATTTCAACATATAATCCATTCATTCTAGTGGAGGAGATATAGAGAAGCCTTTAATAAGGACCTTTCCGAGAGAAATTTGGAGGAAACTCCATTTTCAAAGCTTAAACATAGTTCTAGATTCCCAATTATTAATTCCCGAGAAATTCAAGCCAAACTGACATGTTGACTAGTTATTCTTCAACTAGACATGAAAGCATTTATGAAAAGTCCTTGGCCCTTTAATCCAATATTTGATGTAAATATCTTGATTAGAAATGTAACAATAGATGCAGTTTATATTAAGGAAAAGGGAAAAGTAGACGGCCAGTTAATAATTATCTCTAAAGAACTCTCAATAGAATCCTAACATATTTCAAATGGAAAAGGATAACTCCATGGTTATGTTTTTCTTTAGAAAGTTTTCTAAGTTCCATGATTCAAGCATGTATTCATGCCTTGAAAGAAGCTCGCAAATTATTTTGATATTGGTTGAAGCAAGAAAATGTGCAAAGTTACACTCACATAGAGATATGGAAAAAAATTATGTGGAGCTTCTTTTCTCAAACTACAAACAAAGAATGTAAAAACGTGAAAAAACCAAGTGAAAAGGTATGTGTAGCTTTTGTCATGCAGAGGTAGCTGTTAAATCCACACTCTATAGTGTAGGCTTTGCGGTGCGAGTGACACAAAGGTTTGCATGTAGAACTTTGTACTAAAAGGAGTGGAGCTTGATGCTAGATGTCCACTATTACCCCACTTTCTGTATGAGTTGCAGGAGATAAAAATAATGAGATATGGGAGATACAGAGTAGATACTATTGTTATTCAAATTTACATCTTTCATTAAATATTTTCTCCATGAACCTAATTTAAAATGAATCTCTTCCATTGACGCGCCTAATCACAAATAGAAATGATGCCGATGGGCCAATTTTAGTCTAGAAAATTCACAATTAGTTTCAATTATAATATCTCCTACTTTCATATCATATTTTAGTTACAAGAAGTGAAACAGGACTCTTTGATCAATTGCGATTAATCACGATTCAGAATTTGCTTGCTCTCCAAATGATGTGATCTAAATGTTTGCAAGTCAAACTCATGTTTACCATGTTTAACTCATGGTCAATGCAATATTTTCAAGTTTATGTATGCCACATTGATAAAAATTAAATGTGACTCATTCCAAAATTTATTTCTCATTTCTCAAGAACAAAACTCATATGTTGATACTTTCAATAATCAATCACTACTCACTATTACATAGTCTAGACTCAATATCGGGGAACCACAAAGGTGAGCCTAAGTCCAGACTCCATATCAGGCAGCTGCAAATGTGTGATCTATCCAGACTTCATATCGACCCTCGGGATGTCGTGCATCACCTTCAACATGTGTTACCTTTAGGCCTAGCCGCTTCAATATTCAAAAATCGAGGTACATTGGCACTTGGCTTAAATAATAGGAATATTACTATATCGAAGTTTCAATGTCATTTTCAATGGAAAGTTTCAAGTTTCATTGTTCAACAATCGAATGTTCAACGTATTCCTTGGTTATTACTTTTCAACCATATAAATGGGGCTTAAATAGATTTTAAAAATGCACTAAGAAAAGGTTCCATAACAACCATCAAACAAGTCGTCAAGCATTCCTTCCTTGCTTGATGTCTTGCTGAATTCAAAGGCTTTAACCATGCATTCACAACTTTGGGTATTTTTGTACTTCCTGAATCTGTTATTGATGTATTGGTTCAGTTGTCTTATGCTAAACGAATTTTCAAGTTCAATATTACATTGCAATATATGTTGATAGTATTTCATTTAGGTAGCATTTCCTCATATATGCCTAATTGTGTTTGAAGGTCATAATGATATATTAGGTTGAAATGTGCTTGTGTTGCTAGACAGACTCCTCTTCGATCCTTAACAAAACCTCATATTCTTTAAAAGCAAACCTATTTTTTACAAAGTTATATATGGAATTTTTAATTTAATTTTTTATTGTATTTTACAGGAGCCAAATTAAATATATGGCATAACTCCAAATCTAAACAGAAGTCACAATTTAAACACAAGTCCAAAACAACAACAATGGCGAGGGAGAAGGACTTTGCTTGGGCTTATTGTGACAAGATTCTTGGACACCCTAAGCTCCTTTGTAAATTTTTCAAGGAGAAATATAGTGTAAGAATTTATAGATTCAGGTACCACCTTGCGCAAACACGCGACCATGATATAGGGCTCTACAAAGATGTTGATGAAAATGTCAAACACCATGCAACCTTGGCCATTGATATGTTGAGTCAGCATAATGGAAAGAAAGAAAAAAAAAATTGTAACTCTTGCTGTTATAGACGTATCTTGGCACTACAACACCAATATAATATGTCCATAAAACAAGGGATTCTAAGTCCCTAAAAATGTTGTTCCATACCCTAAAGGAGCAAGGCCAACTGATTACATCATCTCCCAGAAGTTCTCCCTTAAAAACTACTTAGAACTGGTCAAAATAGGACCATACAGACTACTCAGTGCTAAGGCTGCAATGCATCTCACCTACCACATGCAAAAATTGTGATACATACTGAAAATCCCTTCTGTACGGTGCGATGAGGGAGAGCAGAAAAATGGCAGAAGCAGTTGGCTAGGTGTAAACCCATAGAATATTCTAGAAATTGCCCATTTGATAGTTGCCTCTATCAATTCAACCAGGGATAAGAGATCATGAAATATCCAATTGTAACCAAGAATTATCAGAGAGATGACACTAATCAAAATATCAGAAGCTGACTCACCCACCTACAAACAGCTATATATTGATCCTTCATTGTAGTGATCTAGAGGTTGGAATTTGTATCTTGTAAGGAAGTGTTGTTGGTTTCTCTGTGGAACATCATAATATTGGGTGATCTACCTTTTCATGAGGTGAAGAGGGCTTTCATGCTGGGAGGATGGCGCTAGGTCAAATCAATGGGTTGTAATCCTCTCTTCTACTACTTCTATTAATAAGACTATTTGAGTTTTCCTCCATATTCTTATATATCTCTGAATCTTCTATTGATATATTCATTTGGATGGTTAATATATATTTGATCCTATATTGTTTATGAGTATATATCTCTATGCTTTGATGGTATTATGCTACTTTGACTCTAAAGGTGTTCTTTAAAGTGGGACAAGTGAGGTAGGAGTGGCAAAGAACTATCAAAGGGGAGCGGAAACAAGCAAACAGCCAAGCGAAAGACTGAGGTCAGTACTCTCCGCTTCTCTCTCATATATTTCTCATAAAGGAAAACACAAGTGACTTTAGTTTGTTCGTTTCTAAGATAGATACCCATATTAATGGGATTAGCAGCTCTGCATGGACACTAGCTTTCTTGATAACAAAATGGTGACTCCGTTGGGGAGCGAATAGCTTGTTTTCTTGTTTCGAGTTTGTTTGCTTTATAAAGTACTGACGGAGCCTGATGTTAAGCCAGGTAGCCATCAAACTACTTTTTCTATGCAAATGCAAAGTAGATAAACGTTGCTTTAGTCAATCTCTGGGTTAGTTTTGTAAACATCCTAAGTGCCTTAGTGGTAGCTCAAGTAACCTCATTAGATCAGCCCCTATGTTTTGATTTACTGACTATCATTAGCTTAGCCTAAATCCATGAACTAAGCTACAAACAATGATAAGAAAACCAAGCCCAGTCTCATCCCCGGACCATTGCACTATCTCCCATTGGCAGTCTAGATGCATCGCACCTCCCGCGTGCTATAGGTGAGATGCATCCATATTTCCTTGTGTTACAGGTGGGATGATCTGATAAGATTGTTTCTCCCTCTAGATTTTGGGTTTTTCTTCATTTTCTTCAGCTTTATTCAGGTTTTGTTGTCTATGATCAGTATATCACTATTGAAACTCCTTTCCTTTGCATTATTCAGCCTCCATTGTATAAATAATTGTGAATGTTTTTATGTATTTTTGGCCATTTACAGTTCTCCTTTGCAAACAGTAGTTTAATTGAGCTGTTGTCTTTTGATTTGAAAGTGTCACAAGTGTCATTTTTAGTCAAAGAAAAGAATCCCCCTCTTTTTGATAGTCGATTACACCTTTTCTCTTGTATTTGATTTGAATTAATAGCACTTCAAGTGTCGAAAGCAATTTTCAACTCAAAATCGTAAAGTGTCATCTTAGTCTTCCTTTCGTTTTTTTTGAAAATAAAATTGTTAGTACTATCACTTTGAAAAAATAGTTCAGATCTGTAATTAGCATTCTTTTTGTTATTCAGACATTAAGAAAGCGAAAAACAAATACATGCATGTGCATTTTAATTTGGACTGGTTGTGGAAACTGATTTAGGATAGTTCATCTCATTGTGTGCTCTCTGCTCTATGTTGAAAGGATTTTACTTCTCTTTCCTTAGTAGCTAGGATTTTCATTGCGAAAAGAAAGTAAATGATTGTTTATCATCTTAGATTGCATATATAGGAATTGTAAATCTACATCACATCATTAACTTTAAAGGAAAACTTCTTAAGAAAGATCAACTGTAAAATAAATTTCAATGAACATAAAAATGCTTTGGAACATAACACACACCATTTAGAGGTCTAGGCTAGAGACGTATTCTAGCGTCATAAAGCCTGGTAACTATCGCTTTCATTGTAGGTTGGGTGATTCCTCCTCTTTAAGATGACAAGTGCCAGTACGGACTTGTGCTCCCATGTACCATCGAGTATATATTGGGAGACCACAATAGGCTATATCCTTTATCCTTAGGAAGTTGTGTCTGCCGCCCTATCAATTGCAATGCACTGAACAAAGCATTCGGGAAGATTGAATACCGTACTGTAAAATGTATTCTATAGTATTGTGATTGGTTTGGTAATCCCCTTTCCTATATTTCCAGAGTAGTCGCTTTCATTCCTTTTCAGACTCCTTAAAAGAAAATGTCCATCTGAGCACTTGTCACTTTAGTCTCATTAAAAATCGAAGGCGACTAGAGTCATCTTTACGTTTTTCTTGACTCTTAAAAATTGAAAAAGCAAGTTGTGTCAAAGCATCATAAAAATTATTTTAATCAGAATAACATCACTATTCTCTCATTGGTCTTAGGTTGACAAAATGGAGTCCACCAATCAAGGATTTCCCCTTAGGGGAAATCCTAATCCTTCTCCTCTTGGGGAGATGTTGGTGCACCTCATATGGCCACATTGTCCCTTCCACGATTGCCAATTGGCCTACCAGAATGGCTCTTCTCAACCTCTCTCGTTCAAAGCACCGTGATTCCTGAGAAATTAAATAAAAAATAAGATAATACTATAGTTATGCCCCAACATTCTACTTCGTTTGTTTCTCCCTCTCCTTCTTCCTCTTCACTTGGTGAAGTTAAAAACCAAGTAACTAAGAAGACGAAGAAACGGAAGGAGAGGAAGAAGAAGAAGCCAATGGAAAAACAGGGCAACCATGCATCGTTTGGCGAAAATCCACACACTGCACCATCCAGGCCTAAATCTCCATGTGTCATTTACAAGGGAGACCACTACATTGAGATTGTCCTTGCATCCCACAGATCTTCAGGGACTCGTCTCCCCGCTTGCACAATCTGGTGTCCTCAACCTCTCATGATCATGTTGAAAGTACATTGTCAACTAGTGAAAAGGAAGTCAACAGTCATAAAGGAAGATCTAAATTTCCTTGTGGACTATGTGAAGGCGATCATGCCATCCACTGTTGTCCCTTCCTAGACAAAGCTAAAAGTGTCTTGGATAACCGTCCCACTTCACTGCTACGACTTCCTCCTAGATACAAGAAACTCTTGTCGAATCTATCACTAGCTGAAGATTCGGCTGACACACCTTTGTGGTCGGTTGAAGCATCTATCAACGAAGATAAACCCTCTCAGTCCACACCAGACCAAAGTAAATAGGTCGAAACGGCAGTTGACCCAATCTTGTATTCAAAAGGTCTACATTCAGATTATACGGTCACTAAAGAGAATGAGAATGACATTGTTCAAATTCATTTCTTCAACACAGAATTCGACGAACATGGGGGAAATCTACCCATTCCTTTAGCGTAGGAAGGAAATTCATCACATATGTATCCAACCATTTATTCGGTCCCACCTCCAATAAATCTAGTCATTTCCTTCGATTGGAATCTACTAGTCAGACCCTGCCTACCATATAATGTACCATTCTGAATCATATTGCAAGATTATAGAATGATCATGGTTGGTACTATTATAGATGAATGAGCTTCTGTGAGTTTCCTTTCCTCAACACCTTGGAAAGCACTTTGTTCGCCATCACTTCTACCTGAGATTCGAAATCTGATAGGCTTCAACAAAGGAACTAGTTGATCGTTACGGATCCTTCCAAATTTTCCTATAAGCTTGAGAAGGAAAATGATTCATCTAAATGTGATGGTAGTCCATAGACATTTATATTACAGTCTACTCCTTGGGCGTGACTAAATTTATAGCATGGGAGCTATTGTTTCCTCACTCTTTCGAGTGATGTGTTTTCCGCATGAGGGCAGAGTGGTCCAACTTGTAGACTAGTTTTCATTCCCCTGTTCACACATAGCTAATAGTCAAGTGCCATCCCTAACTGGTCTTTTTGCGCAAGGAATGTATCATCAATCTCCAATTCTTCCACCTAATGAGTGCGAGTGATTCAGTGATTGTGACTAAAACCCAGGGGGCATGTACCCTAGCCGGTTTCAGCAGGAAAACATTAGGTATAGGGTAGGTTTCCGCAGAGGATATATGACTAGTCTAACGCACCCATCCATTTAGGAAACTGGGATTACACGGGAATAAGATTCCCTCATCAAAGTTATGTGAGTGGTGGCGACGCACCATTCACATTTGTCTATTTCGATGGACAGAGCTAAGGAAGTATTTTGTTTGCAGATGCGGATGGAGAAATCTTGCAAATATGAGAACTTTCATATGGTAACCTAGAAACTCTACTTTTCTTTATACCTAGGGGCATGCAAACCTTTTGCATGCTAGTGAAAAGTGACCTTTAACCTCGTAGGTGGGTCATTCCTAGCTTGCATAATAAAGGCTTCGGATTAAAGTTACGAATGGGGCAAGCTCCCTAAAAAATGAACCTATTGATGAGACATCCTTATTATACGACTGGCACAAGTAGTTTTACGCAAAGTTCAAGCTCGTTAAAAAGATAAACCTAGCAGTGATCATATGTTCCACCAGAGTTTAAGCTCATTAAAAAAAATGAACCCACCTTTAATAATTAAGCATTGCAATCGCATTATTATGAGCTTTTGAACCTTGGTCATGTTCTTACCATCACCTCCACTCTTGTTTAGTCAATCATACGCCTCCATTTGATTTTTTGCCCCTTTTGGAGGAACAATTACGACGAGTGATTCTATTAGCCACCTTATTTACATTGCCATGATTCAAAAGTTCCAAAACTTACATACAACCAGCTGCTATCCAAAAACATCACTCGTTCCTCAAAAAACAAGCCTCCTTCAAGCTCTTTTCATCTGACTCATAAAATATGAAAAGATTCCTGAGCAATTGGCCTCTCTAGCATATTAAAGTTATTGGAAGTGCCATCCCTCCTCTAGATTTTAATCCTTTTGGAGCTGAGGGATCATTCACAAAAATATCGAGCACTTGTCTTGTTCAACTCATTAAAACTATCGAAAAGCCATCCCTTTCATATTATTTTATACTTTTTCTGACTTAAGGGATTATATTACGAAAAAGGATTACTGAAGTTTCCTTTCCGTCTCTTTTCAGACTCTCTAAAATTGAAAATGACCAAGTTTTCTTTGTCGTTAAACTTGTTAAAACAATATCGATGGACTTGTCCATGCGGACAAGAGTGAGTTTCACTGTCGCTAGGCTCATTAAAACATAGCAACAGGTTTTCCCGAAGGGAAAATTATAAAACAAGCATATGTTATCCTCCTCAAGCTTGACAGAAATAAAGAGGTACTGGTAAGAAATGATTGTGGAAAAATTGGGAAGAAAACTTTAAGAAACTTTATTGGTATCGGGTCGCTCTTGAACATGACGCTTTCACTCCATCACCATGATTGAGATAAGTTGGGTTATTTTGTTCACTGGTCATATCACCATTGGTCGTTCGTACCATCCATTTTTTGGCTTAACACTACCAATCCATTTCAGTGTCGCCGATATGTTCAATAGAAGTCACTCAAAGAATTCACTAACCCAGCTTATGTCTCATCCACTGCAATAACTTCACACTTAAGTCTTTCATGACCACCGCCAGGAACCTTGTATCATCAGATCATTTTCACCTCCACAAAATCATTTGCTCTGTTTTGTGTCGTAGGTGTGGGATTCATTAAGGCCCTCCTACGACGGGTCACTTCTTGTCGACATTAGCTCATTATCCAAGAATTTGACTTAGGAACAACCTTTTGAGTATTTGAAGCTTGCCTGCCTCAATGTCAAGCTTCTCACTCCCAACGAGAGCTTTACATCAATGAATTTCAACCGAAATATTTTGCGTGGTGTCCGACATCAAGTCCCATATTCACACCATGTGAATTTTATTGCAGTACCTTGAGGGTCATTATCAGTATCGGTGATTCCTCTTATTCCTGTTAGCAAATTACATCATTGGCTAGTAACCAGGTGATGTCTTTCCATGTTCGACTTTAGAACATCTTTTCACATCGATCAAATTGTACTTCGAGCGAAGATTGAATGAGTTTTAAGACCCTGGATCTAGTTTCATCCATCCAATATACGATATATTTAAGAAAATAAAGACATCAAATGTACATGATAGCTGCACAGATAATCATCCAAGCCGAAGGATGATGGATCTACCAGAATCATCAGTCTGTCACACAGGTGATTGTCTGTCATATGTACATGAAAATGAATTTATAAAGCTGAGCATGGGAGTCCCGCCTCAGCTAGATTATGAAAATATTATGAAGATAATGTATTGTATTGTATCTTATTACAGGTCACCTTTCAGTTTGAAAAACCTCGGATCCTCATGATAAAGAATTTCACCCAACATCAGAAGATTTAGGACCTCATGCTTTAGGGGCAACTCTTATAGTCATATTTGGGCACTACAACCCCAATCTCATATGTCCATAAAGCAAGGGATGCTAAGCTCCTAAAAGTGTTGTTCCATAACCTAAAGGAGCAAGGTCAGCTGATTACATAATCTCCTAGAAGTTCTCCCTGAAAAACTACTCATAACTGGTCAAAACATGATAATACAGACTACTCAGTCCTAAGGGTGTGATGCATCTCACCTGCCACATGAAAAAAGTGTGATGCATACTAAAAATCCCTTCTATAGGGTGTGATGAGCGAGAGTAGAAAAATGGTAGAGGCAGTTGGCTAGGTCGAAACCAGAGAACCTTCTAGAAACTGCCCATGTGACACTTGCCTCTCTAAATTCACCCAGGGATGAGTAAGAGATCATGAAATCTCCAAGTGGAACCAAGAACTATCAGAGAGATGACAATAATCAAAATCTCAGAAGTTGTCTCAGCCACCTACAAACATCTATATATGGATCCCTCATCTTAGAGATCCAGAGGATGGAATTTTGTATCTTGTAAGGAAGTGTTGTTTGTTTCTCTGTGGAACATCATAGTGTTGGGTGATCTAGCTTTTCATGAGGTGAAGAGGGATTTCATGCTAGGAGGATGGCACTGGGACATATCAATGTGTTGTAATCCTCTCTTCTACTACTTCTATCAATAAAGCTATTTGAGTTTTCTTCCATATTCTTGCATATCTCTGAATCTTGTACTAATATATGCATTTGTATGGTTAATATATATTTGATCCTATATTGTTTATGATTATAGATCTCTATGATTTGATGGTATTATGCTGCTTTGACTCTACAGGTGTTCTTTGAAGTGAGACAAGCGAGGAAGGAGTGGCAAAGATCTGTCAAGGGGGAGAGGACACAAGAAAGGAGCCAAGCGAAAGACTAAGGTTGGTACTCTCTGCTTCTCTCTCATCTATTTCTCATAAAGGAAAACACAAGTGACTTTAGCTTTGTTGTTTCTAAGATAACTACTCGTCTTAGTGGGACTATAATAGTCATGAATAGACACTACTTTTCCTGATAACACCTAGAGTTGACAATTGTTCTTCCACTAACCCATTGTCATCTCCCTCTGTTGAATCATCAATGCAGTTCCCAAGTTTCCCACACATGCCTCCAAGTCTAAGTAAAACTCAAGGCCAAATGAATCCTCATGCATTCAACATTGGAGGTGGAAACATAAACACCTTTTTTTCTCCCCACACAAAACCAAATTCCCAACCTACCGTGGATACCACTCATTGGAAAAAAAGATATCCATAGTCAGGCAAGGAAGGCCATTGCTAAATTTTTGTACTATTCTAACAAACCTTTCCACTATGCCATAAGTCCTTATTGGCAAGGTATGATTGATTTTGTTGTTGTTGCAGGTATAGGTCTCAAAGCTCCTTCATTAGAAAGCATTAGGACAAATATTTTGTTAGAACTTGGTGAATATGTAATTGTTGTGCTATATGAGTTTCGTTCATCAAGTGTAGAAATAGGGTGCATGATCATGACTGATGGAGGGACAAATCAAAGGAATAGAACTTTAATAAATCTCCTTGTATATTGTCCAGTAGGTACAATGTTTCTATGATTAGTGGATGCCTCAAACAAGGTTAATACTACCAACTTATTTGTAAAATGATGGAGGAAGTCATTCGAGAAGTGGGAGAAGAGCATGTTGTACAAATTGTCACCGACAATGCAGCTAATTATATGGTTGCTGGTAGACTTTTTGAGATTAGGCACCCCACTATTGTTTGGACCTATTGGGTTGCCCATTGTATAGATTTAATGCTTGAGGACATTGGTAAGCTTCATTGGATACATAAGGTTCTGGAGAAGGGAAAATCCATAACCAAATACTTATACAACCACATTATTATCCTAAACACCATGAGAAAATACACTGAAGTTAAAGAAATTGTTTGACCTGCGGTGACTATATTTGCAACAAATTTCATATATTTGCAATTTGTTGTGGAGCAAAAGATAAATCTCAAGAGGATGTCGTTGGGACCTGAGTGGATGGCATCTAAACATTCCAAGACCCTTGAAGGCATTGAATTTGTTGCACTTGTGTCTAATGAGGCTTTCTGGAAAGATGTCAAAGAGATTATCGTTGTGATGGAGTCCCTTGTTAGATTTCTCACGTACTTCAAGTCTTTTAACTTTTTCATGTTTTAAATTTCATTTCAAGGCTCTTTTTATTTTCAATGTTCCATATTAATTTATATTTCAAAGCTTGAACTTTCAGGATGGATGATGGTGACAAACTCGCTGTGGGTTACATTTATGAGGTGATGGATCTCAAAAAAGAGGCCATAAAAGGAAGATATGGGGATGAGGCAACAAAGTATATGCATGTTTGAGACATTATTGATGCAAATTGGGATAGGAAATTGCATTCCCCCTTACATGCTGCTAGGTACTTCTTAAACCCATAGTAATTTTATGATAAGAGCAAATTTAATGACGATGGGGACATTCATAGAGGACTTATGACATGTATGGAAATATGCTTCCTTGATACCTAATTTCAAGGTCATGTCTTTTCCCAACTATAGGATTATAGAGCAGTACCTAAATTATTTTTCTATACCAGTGTTATACGAGAAAGATCTAAGGTGTTGCCAGGTACCCTTTGAGGCTTGAAGGCTTTATCAGCTCATTAAAATTGTTTAAAATTTATTTTGTATGCTAAATGTTTATTAAATTTTGTTGTATTTTTAAGTTTTTACTATTTATTATTTAGCACATCTAC